>CAUYSK010088546.1:0-11476 GCA_963575035.1 Avahi laniger | reverse complement strand
TTGCCCTGGCTAGAGTGAGTGCCGTGGCGTCAGCTTAGCTCACAGCAACCTCAAACTCCTGGGCTCAAGTGATCCTCCTGCCTCACCCTCCCAAGTACCTGGGACTACAGGCATGCGCCACCATGCCCGACTAATTTTTTCTATATATTTTTAGCTGTCCGGCTAATTTCTTTCTGTTTTTTTAGTAGAGACAGAGTCTTTCTCTTGCTCAGGCTGGTCTGGAACTCCTGAGCTCAAACGATCCGCCTGCCTCGGCCTCCCAGAGTGCTAGGATTACAGGCATGAGCCACTGCGCCTGGCCAGCCTCAGATAATTATAACACCTTCGGATGTTCGGCAGGACACGAAGGACTCCAGAGCCTGACCAGGAAGCTTTGGAGCTCTGTCATGGCAACCAGAACAATCCAGAGTGTCCCCTGGAGCTGTGCCCCATGAGAACCACTGCTCTAGAGCACAAGACTGCCTCTCACTGAGCCTCCAGTTGCAGACCAAGAGCTGACAGTTCCCTGTAACAATGCCTTTCTTCTAGTTTAATGTGTGCTGTTTGTTTTCAGGCACGTGGACTCCGTTTAACCCAGTGACTGTGCGGTCAATCATATGTGAGTATCTGCAGACAGACAGGTGGCTGCCTGTCCCCTCTCGTGCTTGGGTGCTGGTCGTGCCTCCTGACCTGTGGTCATGGCTTCTCTTTCCCTTCTGGAACTACAGCTAGGCGGGCGTCGGACCCTTTCATACTCCCCTTCCTGTTTCAGCACCTCTTCTTTCTATGAGTGTTTGCTTTCACTAAGTCTATTTTTAATTTACTGTTTAACCCATCTTTTCAGTTTCTAATTCTCAAGATTATATGTATTTAAAATGTCTAAATTATTTAGTTAGTTCCAAGACTTACCTTTTTTTTTTTTTTTTTAAGAAGTAGAGTCTTGCCCTGTTACCCAGGCTGGAGTGCAGTGGTGCGATCACACTGCAGCCTTGTACTCCAGGGCTCAAGTGATCCTCTTGCCTGAGCCTTCCAAGTAGCTGGAATGACAGGCACGCATCTCCACACCCAGCTAATTTTATATTTTATTTTGTAGAGGCGGGTCTCACTGTGTTGCTCAAGCTGGTCTCAAACTCCTGGGCTCAAGCGACCCTCCCGCCTCAGCCTCACAGAGTGCTGAGATTACAGGTGTGAGCCACTGCACCCAGCCTTATCTGGTTATTTTTGATAGTCTCTTACTGCTTATTTTTGTGATTCCATCTTTAATTTTTTGAATATTTTATATGATAGTTTTAAAATTTAAAAATAAATTTTTTGTTGAAGAATAGTTACATGTTTATAATATGTAGCTACTTTACATTATCTTTCTGATTATATGAAGTCCTTGGGAGGGTGGTCTACATCTGATTATTGTTCCTGCTGAAGCTCTCACAGAGTGGCTAATTTTCTTGATATTTTCATAATTTTTGTTTGTTTTGTGGATTTATGTGCAGACCGGGGCCTGAGGATTTGCATCATTTCTGCATACTCAGGGGACGGGTATCTCAGGTTCTGTTCTCTCTGCTGGCATGGGTGGCAGAGATTTGAGCTGCAGATCCGAGAGAGGATAGGCCTGCAGCCGCATAGTGTGTGTTCTCAGGACAGATATGCTGTGTTACTGCTCCTTGGCCCCCTTCCATTTCTGGAAGGTTTCCTTCCTTCCTTCCTTCCTTTACAACCTGGGGGTTGGAGTTTTCCTAGCCTGCCCTTCCGAAGACATCGCTCCCTTCCAGGTTGTCTTCAGTGTGGACGCTCAGATCAGTTCTGCTGCCTCTGGGGCCAAGGCTTCGTGTCACCTTCCCCAGGGCAGCCTGGTGCCCTTTCCTCGCCTCCCATTCCTTCACTGTTTTCCAGTCCTTTCTGTGAGCTCAGTGGTGTGTTGTAGAGTGTCAGGTGTGAGTTTCTGAGTTTTAGTGGTGGCATAGCAAGAGGACTTCTTTCAGACCTTCCCACCCTGTTGGCTGTGCACACGTCACTGCATCACACTGATGGAGACAGTGAGTTGTCACGATGATTTACAGGCAAGGTGGGGGCAGGGACTTGGCCTGTAGTACTGGAACATAGGTTGAAAGATGGGGCAGCGGCTTCCTTCCTGCTGAAAAGGTGGGCCTGGTCACTCCCCTGCTCGTTCATCGCCTGTGTGCACGGTAGCGGCAGGTCCTACACCCACCAGCACGGACCGTGTATGGCGCATTCTGCATGCGGTCCACATCTGGAATAGCAGTGTGAAAACATCCCATGCGTGCAAACAGAATTGTTTCCTGTTTGAAAGAAGTGTTTGTTTTCCATCATTTCTGCCCAAAGCAAGAGTGCTCATATTATAGTCTTACATATATCCTTTTTTTTTTTTTTTTTAGAGACAGGGTCTCTCTCTGTCACCCAGGCTGGAGTGCCATGGTGTCAGCCTGGCTCATTGCAGCCTCAAACGTCCTGCCTCAGTCTCCTGAATAGCTGGGACTACAGGCACATGTCACCACATCCAGCTAATTTTTTCTATTTTTAGTGGAGACGGAGTCTCGCTTTTGTGCAGGCTGGTCTCAAACTCCTGACCTTAAGGGATCCTCCTGCCTCGGCCTCCCAGAGAGCTGGGATCACAGGTGTGAGCCACTACACCTGGCCAGTTGTAGATTCTTTTGTATATGGATCTGGAGTTAGACTAAAAGCTGACAGGTGAAGGTCTTTTTCCTAATTAAAGCAGGTTCCCATGACTTGGGGCTGTTCCGAGCCTCCACCAGTGCTGTGGTCTCTGGGGAAGGGGGAGGGTCAGCTCTAGCAATTAGATTTGTGTTCTGGGCCACTTAGCCTCACTGTCCTCAGTTTCTTCCTGCTAAAGCAAGCGTACCCACCAGAGAACTTGCTTTTCAGGACCTACTTCAGTGAAAAGTATTGTTTTTATTTCTGTTACAGCTCTTCCTGGGTGTTTTGCTCACACCTTCCTTCCCACGGTCTGCCTTACAGCTGTGTGTGTGCGTTCTGCCGGTGGGATTTAGGGGCCAGGGCTCTGTGCCAGTCTCCCACACCGCCCAGGGCAGAGGTGACAAGACTTTTAGGACTTAGCCCCTGACTTTGACAAACAAGCGTTTATTAGCCACACAGGGTCCTGAAGGACTAAGGCTGGCATCCGTGGGGGGAGTTTGCTGTGATTAAAGTGTCCTCTTTCCACAGCTATGTTTGACCGGGAGAACAAGGCCGGCGTGAACTTCAGTGAGTTCACAGGTGTGTGGAAGTACATCACGGACTGGCAAAACGTCTTCCGCACCTACGACAGAGACAACTCCGGCATGATCGACAAGAATGAGCTCAAGCAAGCTCTCTCAGGTTTTGGTAACGCATTTCTCTGGATTGCATAGTGTATTTCATTTTGGAGCCCCAGAGCCACTGAAAGTTTTTGTCCTTAACTGCCTTGAACTTACTGATTTTAAGTGCAGTCTGTGTAAAAGTTCTGTTTATGTCACACAGGTTCATACTTTGTACTGTTTACATCACGAAGGCCATATTTGACAGGGCACTTTTACGCAGTTTTCCATCCAAAATGAGATAAGGGCTATGCAGATCCTCCACCTTGTGTGAAACGGAGTGATGTCACGGACAGAATTGAGAATGTGGCTTTGGAAACGGTTTGAAGTGGGTAAAGCAGAGGTGGCGTGGGGTGGCTTGTGTTCCACGACACGTCAGAGCATGTGGAAAAGATGACAAAATCACCCTCAGAAGCGACTCTGTAAGTTACAGGTCTGACTCTCGCGTGAAGAGCGAGAGCATAGGTGCATGTGCCCATTCTCAAGTACACTCCCCATGTGTGTGCTTGGCGTGTGCACACACACGGACCTGTGTGTCAGGTTTGGGCGTGTGGTGGCGTGCTGTGCTTCTTGGGTGTGTTCATAGTACCTGTCCAGAGCGCATCGTGGCCTCGCGGCACCATCTCAGGTTGAGAGGGCACTGAATTGTCCAGGACTAGCCCGGGGCCAGTCGTGGTCACACCAAGCTTCTAGTTTGGGCTGATGGTACTCAGCGCTCTGTTCGCGTGGCCTGCTGTGCTGTGCGCGGAAGGCTGATTATAAATGCCTTCTAGGAAAAATAAGAGAAGTTATTAATCTAAAATACATCATTTCTCGTGGCTGTTAATGTGGCTTCTGCCCTTCTGCCTGGTTTTCCTTCCAGCACATGCTTTGTGCTTACCTTCTCCTCTTTCCTTTCTTGCCTGTGGACGTGTCTGTAGTGCCAGGTAAAGGCACTGGGTCTCCACAGGAAGTCCTGTTCTGAGCTTACCAGCCGTGGGCCAGGATTTGGGTCGGACGGCTCTGACTTGGGACTTAGAGCGCAGCCGAACGTGCTGCGCCTTGGGTGGGGGAGCGGTAGAGCCGTCCGGCTCCTCTTCCCAGGGCAGTTGTGGAAGGCAGGGTAGGAAGGACACAGCTCTCCCGGAGTGCAGTGCTGCCGGGTGGGCGAGGGTAGCATGGACGTAGGGACCAGCCAGTGGCCACAGGCAGGTGGCAAGTTCAGGGCGGTCGTCCTGTCCTAATCTCGTCAAGCCCCGGAGCTCTCTCTTGCTTAGTACCAATGACCATCAGGTCCTCGGGGCTCACAGTGGAAACATTGGTGTAGGCGTCTCAGGCCTCTGCCTCTGGGTCAGACCAAGAATGCTCCAGAAAACTCTGTCCGTGGTAGGAGGCATGACCCTTTCTTGTGGTCCGGAACCGGCTTAGCTGGGTGACAACAAACCCTTCCTGGTTCCTGAGCTTTTCCTGGAGAGAAATGTTCTGTGGCCACATTTCTGTGGTTATCCTAAAGAGTTTCCTCCCGTGTCTGGTCCTTGGTTTCCTAGGGTCCTCTCTCCGTCTCTTCTGTGGAAAGGAACGTTGTCATCCTTGCAGGTTAGTTGTTGGAATGTTTTCGGTAGTAACCCGTTAGGAAGTTGGCCTCAGAAGCAAGAATTCCTGTCCTGTCTCGACTCCTCAGAGCAGATGTTTTGCTCTCGGGTGAACAGGAGGCTGCATGTCAGCTCGGAGGGGTCACGGGCAGGGTCGCTGCAGGGTTTTTCACTCCAGGGGTCTCAGGCCAAGCTTGGCACAGTGTGGCAGGACCACGCAGTGGGTCGTATCCTCTGCCCATTCGTGCCTTTGAGCCTTCATTGTTAGCGTTGACTGTATGGCAGGTTCTGAGGCCTGGTGAGAGATGGGTGAGGTATGTCCTCGCACCCTGGCGCTTGCCGCCCCGGGGCTGACCCCTCGGCACGTGCAGTGCAGGTCGTTGGTTTACTTGACGTCCGGTTCACATGCAGGAACCCCCTCTGTGGGGCAGGGCTCGTCCGACGGAGGCAGCTGGGCAGAGGACAGCCCCCCTCCACCCAGATTCCCCACCCCCTCCCAGGTCCTCCCTCCAGCTCAGGCAACCGCGGCCAGTTTCAGCCTTTTTCCTTCTTTTTGCTGCTTTTGCACATCTTCCTCTTATGACTGAGGCATTGTGAGCAAGTCCAAGGCCTGTGCTGGTTTCCCCACGTTCCCTGGGCGTTTTGGGGCAGGTGGACGTGTGCCGATGATGCTGGCACGGTGTGCTTTTACGGTGGTTCTGCCTGCGCTGGGGTCTGAGGCCCAGAGCAGCTCTGCCCCTCTTCCATGCCCTTGGCTGGTTGGAGACGCCACGGTCGGCACCCTGTGCAGCCTGTGGGTCCCTGTAGAGTCATTTCACTTGCCCTGCTGGCTGTGTGCTGTGGTTAGTTGCCATCCAGCTTTTCCCAAGTGGTCACATGAGGACACACAGGTGGGCCGTGCTGCTGGGAGTGACGGTGGGTCTGGGCGCACAGCCTGGTGCTGGCCGTCCTGCCTGCCTGACCCGGACATGTCTGCGGGTGATTTGCTGGTGGACAGGGACTTTGCTGCACCTACAAAGTCTGTTTGGTTCCTGAAGTACTGGCACAGGGGTGGATGTTCCTGTCTCCATTGGTTGATGCCATTGTCACCTTTGGGGGGCTCGAGAAGATGCAGGGAAGGGCTGGGGGGTTGGGGAGCGTCTCCACGCTGCCCACCCTGATCCTGCACGGGCCAAGGGATGGTCTCCACCCCGACTTCCTGGGGTGGGCAGCGGAGCCTGCGTGGTTTGGAGCTGTGGTCGCCTTAGGGGCACCGAGCTCTTGCAGGCCAGAGAGGGCCCCAGGGGCCCATCCTGTTGGGCGGTGCAGCTTGTTTTCCCTGGGGGGTGGAATAAGGGAGTTACGTTGAGGTCAAGGCTCCGTTAGGCTCGTTCACGGCATTTCAGAGTCGGGGCTTTTGTCCAAAAGAGGACAATGGCCACAGAAAGGGCATGTCAGGTGTGGCCCTGTGGCGAGCGTGCTGGCCTGACGGGCAACCTCTTACTTCCTGTGGCCACGTTATTCTCAGAGAACAGTTATCTGCCAAGGTTCTTTTTATAGTTCGTTCATCATTCAGTTCGTTAGTCTGATTCTGTTTTTGTTTTTCCTACAATAGTACTGATGAGCGGGGAAATCGGAGGTTAATTCCAGGAGCACTGGACCTGCTCCCAGTGTCTCTGCAAACTGGAAATCCTGTGCGTCTGTTACTCTCCTCTGTCCTTCTCCAGTCTTGGCGGAGGCCACCGATGGCTCGTGTTCCCATGCACACCACACATCTGGTGCCTGTGTCCCAGGCTCCGTCCGCTGCAGGTCGGGGCTCAGCCTGGCTGCTGCCACACCTGGTGCAGGCGTGAGGAGGTGCAGTTGACAGACAGGCCGGGAGCAGGGGCAGCGTGCACCACCCTGCAGGCTCCTTCCAACTCCAGCGGGGTGGGAGTCTTGTCTTCTGCTCAGCTTGCAGGGAAGGGGGAGCCTGAAGTGACTCCATCCTCACACGCTTAGGGCCCTGAACTTAAGTCACTGAACGCCCTGACCACTCTGGAAGGTACTATGTACATGTTTGCATGTTTGAATCTTATCGGTAAAGTGATTAAGTGTTCATATAGGTAATTAACTGTGAAATTCACTCAGACGGTGGGTGTACATATCCTTGCAAAGATTCCAACAAGACTGCAAACCTGTAAAAATATTTTGGCACCTGGATCTTGTCTCCTGAATCAGTCACACAGGTAGTGGGTTGGGGGGAAGGGCAGGGACGGAAGCCGGCAGTTGTGTCCTCGTCCAGAGTGGCCTCCAGGCTGGTCCTCGGACATACGGTACGCCCACACACCTTCAGAGCCATCTCCCTGCTGGAGATCTTTTTGGATATTCTCAGTAAATTGGAAATGGAATCCTAATGTCTCATGACCCTTTGGCGACTTTGGCCTTTGTGAGCTGGACTCCCCCTTGTGCACCTCACTCCCTGAGGTCGGGTGCACCCGCTTACGTGGGCATTTCCACCAGCCGCTCCGGTCCCTTGTGCTGATGTCTGCTTTAGCTGGACGCCTTCTGAGATAGTTTAGCTTTCAGAGCATCCTCCGGTGATGAGTAGCCCAGGGCGGCGAATCATTCACAACTTTTCTCTTCTAGATGAATAAACATAAGGAAATCAGTCAAGGACTTTTTGAGATGGTTATTCCCCTGGCTTCAAAGAACTGAGCTGGCTGCCCTGTGGGGGCTGGTTGTGGTGCACCAGGGGCGGTGCGGTTAACTTGGAGTGAGAGAGTGCTCTCAGGACAGGGACCGCTTCCAAGTCACTCCTGCTTCCTGGGAGATGCTGGCCTTTAAGCCGCTGGCATTGTGGTGCTACAGATGTGAATTTATTGCAGACTGGTTTATTCAGGAGGCACATCTCTGTTCTCAGAGCGCCTTCGAATGAGTTTGCACTTCTGTTCCCACCCAGCCCTGCTTTGTTTGCTGTTACGAGGCTGTGGGGTCTTGTGAGGGGGAGCAGGGGTGCTGATGCAAGCGCCTGCCCCCCAGCCCCCTCCTTACTCTGGCTTTCCCTCTTCAAGGCTACCGGCTCTCTGACCAGTTCCACGACATCCTCATTCGAAAGTTTGACAGACAAGGACGGGGGCAGATCGCCTTTGACGACTTCATTCAGGGCTGCATCGTGCTCCAGGTGACCGGGTGGCGCTGGTGGGCAGGGGTGTGCTTGGCCTTCAGTTTAAGGAATCAGCCGTGTGTAGAATTAATTAGTTTTTGGAACTTATGAAAGTTAATCTCATCTTTGGAGAAGTAACTGGTTAATGGAAATGTAAACATTAGTGTTTTTCTCTCCTTGGAAATATTAATATTATAGAACATCCTATTCAAGGAGAGGAAGCTTTTATTCAATACCTAGCGGGTTATTTACACGTATACTGTGGTATTAAATGTATTTTTGCAAAAACCCTTTATTCTGAGAAAATGGGCAAGTTTTCTGTTGTGGTTGTCGCTGTGTCCTGCCTTTGCGTGTGAGGTGAGCTACAGGCCTGGCTCAGGCCTCCCTTGAGCTCAGAGCCCTTCCCGTACACGAGCATCTGGCAGAGTTCGTGATTCACGCTGACCCCTGGGGAGAGCTCTGTGCCCAGAGGGTTTCATTTCCCTGCGGCAGCTCTGTAGCGTCCAACTGCTGGTCTCTGTGCTTCGCCGACGAGAAGACGGAGCTGCAGAGAGCTCACAGGATTTGCCCAAGACCCGCTTGAGGTGGAGAGCCGGGTTAATGGGGCCCACCTGGCTGTTCCCACATGGACCCCTCTGCTTTCAGGTGCATAACCAGGCTCCGTAGATTTAAGGTTTAGAGATGTTTTATAAACCTTTATATCTTTGAGAATTTTTATTACGACAAATTTCAGACAAAATCAATAGTCGAGACCGTAACAATGAGCTCGGATTCCAACATTATTAACTCTTGTCTGTTAAGTTGTAACATCTCCATGTACCTTCATACCCTGCACCACGGTCATTCTGAAGCAGGTTCCATTTTATAGAAAGCAAATGTTTGTTACGTAAATACTTCAGTAGAATCTGTTTCTGAAAGATAAAGTCTTCTAGTTTGACGCCAAATTGAGGTCGCATCTTGTCGGCTCTGGGATCCACTGAGAGATGTGAACAGCATGAGGTTTTTAGATATAATGTGGAATTTTTTTGGAAAATGTTTGCAGATTTTTTTTTCTATTTAAGATGATAGTAAAAGCGAGTTTTCTTTGATTTGGCTTGGATATGTCAGTCCCCGTTCAGTGATTTGGTGGCGAACCAGGTCTGTTAACATTAAAGCTTTAAACCTCTAAAATGGCGTGAGCCAACCCGGTCGCTGCCTCTCAGGGTTCTTGTAAGGCTGGATTACATTTTTGCAGTGTTCTCTGGACACTTTAGAAAAAGATGCAACGCAAAGTTGGGTGCAGTGTCTGGATTGCTGTGGGGCAGAGATTTTCATGTGAGATTGTCCCATAAGTTACCGTCTGGTCATGTGGGCTCTTGGCAGCTGCGGCCATGCTCTCCAGCGCCTGCCAGGGCCGACCTCCCCTTGGGCAGCGCCTCCTCGCAGCCCCGCCCCATCCACGGGGGCGGCCTGACCACCGCCCTGGGTCCACCCCGCCCTCGAAGAGTGCCCGTGACCACGAGGAAAAATCTCCTCAGAAATGTTTTCCTCCTGCTTTTTTCCAAAAAGAAAAAGGGTTTTTGAAAATTACATTTTACAAAATAACATGAGAACTTATAGAAATCTTGGAAAAACACAAAATAAAGAAAAATTGTCTGTTATTCTGTAGCCAGAGCTGTCTGCTGCTGTCACTGTGGTTGGTCATGTGCTGGTGCTCACACGTGGGCATGTGGGAGCTGGCCCACGCCGCCCTGCCAGGTTGGGGAGTCTTGAGGAGGGGGCCCCGCCTCAGGTCTTGACGCGAGTGGGCTGTTATCACATGGAATTGCACTGTGCCTGTTTATCCTTGTTGTTAAAAATCTTCAGAGCCTTTTGCAGTTGCCCTGAGTCCATCTGGAAGTGGCATGTAGTTAGCCGTCCCTGTTACGGGGCATGGACGGCCGCCCCGTCTCTGCCTCTGACCTGACCTGAACCCTCAGCTAGCAGGAGGGGCAGGCAGTGGGTGGGGCCCCCTCTGCGGTGGGCGGGTTCTGGGGGGAGCTAAAGGGGACTGCTGTCCCTGTTCCCTGAGCCCCACGTGGCCCAGGTGCCCAGCATAGCAGCGGAGAGCCGTTGGGGAGGGGCCTTCCACTGGACGGTTGTGCAGTGGGAAGGAAGGGCTCAGGGGACCAGGGCCTGGGCCAGGGCTTTCCTTCTGGGTTGCGCTGGGCCTGCTGGCCTGCGTTCTCACCATCCCACGCCCGCAGACTCTGTCCTTTGCGGAAGAGCCCCGAGTGGTGGGGGTAGTCAGGGCCCTCTGTGCTGGTGTCTGGAGATGAGGAAATGTGTATGCTTCTGACATTGAGTTCCTAAATGTCTCCTACCTAGTACGTCTTGTTCCTTCTGCGTGATGTCAAGATCTGAATGCCTGTCTTTTCCCCCAGAGGTTGACGGATATATTCAGACGCTACGACACGGATCAGGATGGCTGGATTCAGGTGTCTTATGAACAGTATCTCTCCATGGTCTTCAGTATCGTATGACGCTGTCCTTTCGTGAATAACAGCACGGCTTGCAGAAAAAAGACCCAAAACGCCAAATCTCTTACCTTTAACAGAACAGAACACGGATGCAGTTAGATACTGTTGCTGTTCCTCCTCTAAATTTTACTACGTGGGGACCTGGCTGTACATAAGTGGATGAGCTGATCCATGTTTTTGCAGTTGTGATAGTGGCTACATCGTTACAATACGAACATTGGGTTCGGTGACTGTTTCATCGTGCCATGAGGTAAATGTAATAATGTTTCTGCTTGCAGAAGAATGCATAATCTACTTTTCTAGATAATTCTGTAGTGAAAATGCTTTATTAGCCAATAGAAATTTTAAAATAATATGGAACTTGCACAGAAGGCCTTTCACGTGCCTTAGTTTTTTTAAAACGAGTTTATTGTGTCATTGGGTATGCAACGCGAGCAATAAAGGGAACGGCACAGACGCCGGGTGTACTTTTGGCTTTTCAAATCGAACAGGCCAGAGAAACAAGCCGTGCGGCATCGCCCCAGGCCCCAATGTTCGCCACGTCAGGTGCACTGGCTTCTGGGGAGGTCCTGGGGACACCTTCTAGAATGTTCTCCAGCTCAGCCTGGGAGGCTTTGCTTATGAAAATCCAGAAAAACTGTCCTGTTCTCTGATGTGGGAGTTAAATTTTATAAAACTCCTTTGCATGAACAAATTCAAATCGGTTTAGTAGGTTGTAAGTGTCTGTGATTCATAAATGATCGAACCACACTACACTGCCAGTACCTTAGTTACAGATTTCAGACCCAACTGGAGTAGGCGGCATAGCCAGCCATTTGTCACCAGCTCGCTGTCACCCCACGGCCCTGCCTCCCTGACGTCTCCTGATATAGCCTGAAATAGCCTGACAAGAATAAAGTTGTGCTGTGACTGCGGCTGAGCTGCCTGTCTACCTCGTCATCCCGTGAGGGAGGGAACTGTTCCGGAGGCCTT
>CAUYSK010088542.1:0-20364 GCA_963575035.1 Avahi laniger | reverse complement strand
CACCAGCAGTGTAAGAGTGTTCCTGTCTCTCCACATCCTCGCCAACATTTGTTGTTTTGTGATTTTTTGATAGAGGCCAATCTCACTGGGGTTAGGTGATACCTCATTGTGGTTTTGATTTGCATTTCTCTAATAATTAGAAATGTTGAGCATTTTTTTATATGTTTGCTGGCCATTATTCTGTCTTCTTTTGAAAAGTTTCTGTTCATTTCCTTTGCCCATTTGTTGATGGGGTTGTTTGATTTTTTCTTGTTGATTTTTTTTGAGTTCTAGATAGATTCGTTTTGGGACTTTTTGATAAAAGTCATTCTCACTGGAGTTAGGTGATTTCTCACCATGGCTTTCAGTTTCACTTCCCTGATGATTAGAGATGTTGAGCATTTTCTCATATGTTTATTGGATATTAGTCCATCTTCTTTTGAAAATCTTCTGTTCATGCCTTTTGCCCACTTTTTATTGGGGTTGTGTGATTTTTTTCTTGCTGATTTTCCTGAGTTCTATATAGATTCTGGTTATAAGCCCTTTATCAGGTATATAGCATGAAAATATTTTCGCCCATTCTGTAGGTTATCTATTTGCTCTTTTGATGGTTTCCTTAGCTGTGAAGAAGCTTTTTAATTTAAACAAGTCCCATTTTTTAATTTTTATTGTTGCTATGATTGCTTTTGGCATCTTCTTCATAAATTATTTGCCTAGGCTGCTATCTATAAGACTTTTTCTAACATTTTCTTCTAGAATTCTTACAGTTTCATGTTGATTTAAGTTTGTTATCCATCATGAATTAATTTTTTTGAGTCATGAGGGTCCTGTTAATTAATACATATAAAATAATTCTTTAGTTTGAGATATAGATTAAAAGGCACTCATGCATTGCTCATTACTCTATCTAAGAAAGTTGAATAATTTAATGAACTTTTATGATTGATATTTAGAAGTACTTGAGAGTCTAAAATATTCTCCTGACAAATTCCTATCTGCTCTGCCTCAGACTGGCATTAGAATGGAAAATGAGTAAGCACTAGTAGAATACTATCAAAAAGTGATACTGAAATAGCAATTCAAAGGAAAAACCTGAAAAGGACTAATAAAAAAAAAGTATTTATCAGTGGAAAAGTCTTTGGTATCTTGGAATATCAGTGTGCCCCTAAAGGCAGAATTTGATCCCAGAGTAGATAGTCTATGTATTCACTGAACACCACTTTACCTTGTGTAAATAGTCCACATGTTGTCAGTACAGTAAATATACCACAGATATGGAATTTACAGACATGCCTTAATGCAACTTCAATAAAGGCTAGGTTTTATACTTAAGGGTTTTTCAAAGTAAAAAACATTCTGGAAAAATGTTTGGTGCTTTTTACCATTTGTCTTTTCACACAATATCATCTATTCACAGGGTGGGAGAGTTTCTAGCTTTTCTCTTGACATCTGGGTATACAATTTAAGTCTGCAAATAGAAATCAAAATTCACAATTGAACCTATTATCTAAATTATTCTGCCTTCGGTTATTCTGTACCCTCAAACCTAAACACAATTCAGAAAATATGTGCAAAATATTCATCAATACAAAGTAGATTGCTTGAAATGCTTTTACCAAAACAGTTAAAATGATTGCCTTACAATTCCTAGCTTTTTTTCTCAATGTATAATACGGTCCCAGGTTCTGTGAAAGTATAAAAAAATAGCTCGTGAAGAAGGGAAAAATATATAAGGAAAAATACTACTTACTTAGTGTTGAAGAAATGTTGATTAAAAGGTCTCCTGGGGATGCTAAGAATTGGGCAAAAATATGAAGTCAGTAAAGTTGATGATTATAATTTTTTTCTTAAACAAATTGATGAAAATTGATTGAGAAGAATAAAGAATATTCCAGACAGTGGTAATGACATTAATAAAGATATGACAACAGAAGGGATCAAGATGTATTAATAAGAAGAGTGATTTGGCTAAAGAGAGTGGTGATGTTATAAAGAATGAGAAATAAATTTATGGGGAATATATGAAGGGGAGGACAAATCTATGGACAATTTTGCATTTTAGGCTAAGGGTTTAAGGATATATAACTTCCATTTCCAGAAGTAAATTGAAGTAGGAAGCCTTACTAATCTTTTATCCCTGGAAACAATCAACCTATAAACCTGGATTAAAAATAATATAAAACAGCCTTCTGATTTGGGACAAGATGGCATAGATTCATCTCTTCTAGTTCCTCTTCACTTAGTACAAGTAGAAAGCATGTAAATAACATAATATTAATAGATAGTCATAGGAGAATTTTAAGGGTAAAAAGAGAAAGCAGACTGCCAAGGGGACCCCAGTATTGAGAAAAAACACAACAACTTAGGATCTCCTGACACCCACCCAGAGGTGCAAGCAAACCCAGGCCCAGTGTCCACCAAATCTCCAAGGGACAGAAAATATACCAGATCTAGTGTCTTGACAGAGGGTAGCCCAGCTGGCACTGAACAGCCTATAGAGCAGGACCTGAGAAGCTTTCTTTTTCTCATAGGCCCAGCTACTCCTGACCTTGACCTTGTAGCATCCAGTGGCCTGGAGTAGCACATTCTGCCCCTACATGCAGCACCAGGAGAAATTAAGAGGGAGTTTGTACCAGGGTATCTGACATGTTCTATGTGTCTTATCAGGCCCAGTGTCTCCTGCTCCCATTTAGGGTCACCAGGCCTAGGAAAACATATTTAGAGAAGAATCAACACCATCTCTTACACAATCTCTTCCAGAAAACCAGGTAGATGGAACACTTGCTAACTTATTTTATGAGGCCAATATTATCCTGATACCAAAACCAGACAATAACAGTACAAAAAAAGAAAACTTCAGGATATCTCTCATGAACATAGACTCAAAATATCTCAACAAAATATTAGCAATTATTGGTTTAAAATTGGGTTAATTCTTCTTTAAGTGTTAGGTAGAATTCTCCAGCGAAACTAGGTGGGCCTAGATATTTCTTTCTCAAAAGTCTTTAAATTACGTATTAAATTTCCTTAATGATTATAGAGCTATTTAGATTATCTATTTATTTTGTTGAGTTTTGTAGTTTGTGATTTTTGAGGAAATGTTTCATTTTTCTAAGTTGCTGAATTTATGAGCCTAAAGGTATTCACCATATTGCTGTATTATCTTTTTAATGACTGAAGGATGTGTAGTGATATCCTCTACTTCTGGTATTAGTAATTTTTATTTTCTTGCTTTTTATTGTTTTTAAATCTTGTTAAAAACTTTATTGATGTTATTGATTTTTATTAAAACCAGCTTTCTTTGATTTTTCTCTATTGTTTTCTTTTTTAATAGAATTGATTTCTATACTTATATTTATTATAATATTTCCTTCTTTTTACATGCATTGGGTTTACTTTGCTTTTTCTAGTTTTTTGGTAGTGACTCAGATTATTTATTTGGGACTTTACATTCCATAATATAACGTTTTTAAATCTACAAATCAGCAAAATGAAAAAAAATAGGTGATGATGTTTCCAAATGTAGGTAAATTAGCTAGCACAGGTGTACAGTATGAAGTGATTATCAGAGTATTTATACAGATAAAGTTAGACCAATAACATCTTCTTTTCCTAGAATTTGCTGCAAAAGTGAATGGGTTTTTTTGAACTATCTTGATAATTTTCTCAATTCTCCTATATATGTGTGTGTGTGTGTGTGTGTGTGTGTGTGTGTGTGTATCAACAACATAGATAAATTTGAAGACTTAAAATAATTCAAAAGGCAGATAGTCTTTAAACATAATATATATTGAGAAAAAGAACAAACTGAGACAAGAGGAGACAAAAGAAATTCCCATAAAGTTTCCATCCAAAATAGTAGAGAGGATTATAAGGTTTAAAGAATTACCAAGAATGCAAAAATCAGTAAGTCTAAGTAAGAATAAGATTGATAAGGAAATATAGGAACATAAAGCATAAGACAAGATGTAATATTCAGTTTTATAAGGGAATATAAGAAAATATTTGATGAAGATGATTTAAGAGGAATTGTAAAGATGAGGAAGACTTACTCAGGAATGACAGTAAGGCAGTGCAATCTAATAGTTAACGATCCTTGCCAGGGCTAGACTCGTGATTCACCATTTACTAGGTGTGAAAACGAGGGCAAATTGTTTATGCTCTTTGAGCCTCAGTTTCCTCATCTCTAAAGTGAGGAATGATAAAAGTAAAACTTTGATAAGTTTATTGTGAGGATTAAATGAGGTTATATGTAGTCATTCAGCATGATGCTTACACATAGTAAAGAAGAAATATTAGCTAATGTTATAACTCTGGCCACATCTTTGTATGGCCTCAGAATACATATCAAGCATCTATTAAATTATTTCTACAATTCTCTAAAATATTTTTCTTACTATTTTGAAGGTCATACCCAATATTTTTCCAAAATCACTATATAAAGGATCTCATTTTCTTCCCCTTTTCTGGTATTTTCTATTTTGCTTCTTCAATTGTTTCTACTATGGCCACTTCATAGGCAAAGGGACTCAGGGAAATTCAGTAAGCTATTCAAAGTCATACAGATGATACACGGTAAAATTGTGTGGGTAATTATTACCTGATAATAAATTTTGGAAATCAAGGAATTCGAATTCTTTAAAACTTTACAAGTTCAACTATGATCAGATAACCAGAAAAAGCAGCACATCAATAAGAGGATAAAATGTCAAACTTGAGTCAGAAAAAAAATATTGCCTCTTACCTAAACAACTTGAGTACATCAACCCTGGGTTTCCTTAAGATTTTATTACCTATTGTTGTAAAATGACTTCACTATTAATAAATTAGAACCTATAAACCTGTGAACCTATAAAAGGATAGAGGGAATGTCTTAAGACTAGAAAAATGTTGGCTTGCTAAATTAGTACACCTAGGATTGTATTAGTCCAATGATTTTTCAGTTAGGGGATGGAGTATTATGGGAGGACTTATCAGTGTTAACTCAGGAGTTATTTTTTCAAATTATACATATCAAAGGATTTGGGCATGCAGAAATATAAAATATCTCTTAATATGCAACTTTAATGTGGAAAAGGACCATACTTTTATAACTAATATTGGTTTTCAACTTGAGCCTTTGTTTTGCTCCATGGTTGTATATTTAATATTGTTAATTCAGGGTAAATATAATCAGATAATTGAGAGTCTTCTCATTTATTTCAAGGTAAATTCATTATATTTGTGGTTTGCCTCATCTTTCCTCTAGAGATAGTCTATTAGCTTGATTTATTTGGATATTTCTCTTTTAAAAATCAAAAGCCAGACATTTTGAGATTCAAAACCTTTTTTTGCAATTTTCCATCTCTGCTATGAACTTCAAATCTTATTTTGAAGTCTATTTTGAAACTCAAAAGCTGAGAATTGACTCTTTTCTTTCTCTTTGAATTTCTGTCATTATAACTGTACCCTCAAGGCAGTGAGTATGGAATGATACTCTTAACATTTTCATGAATAGGATAGAGTAGGTATAGCAAAAAATAACAAAAAAGCTTATTATGTCATATTTTACAAACTTATCAAATAAATTTAAAATATTTGCCTCAAGTCCTCCTGACATGGTGTTCTAGATGTAAACTTGAACTAGAATATCAAGCTTTTCCAGTACCCAGAACTTCCCAACTAGTACAGCACTTTGATATGCTGCAAATAGGTTGGTTACAGGTGTGCTGAGATATTGTACCCATAAGCCCAGAATGGCTTCTGGCATCATAAAAATGTTATTTAAAAAATGGGAAAAGATGCTATCGTCTGGTTCGAGAACAGGAATATCAGTAAGGCTAATGCTCCAGAGATACTGAATTACTGGCCTAAAACTCTTCAGATTCTTATGTCTTGGAAAGAAAAGGTCCTAGAATCCAGAGCAGGGATGGATCTCAGCAAGATTTAGTATTAGGGAGCAAGGCAAATTGTTATATACTGGGAAAACTTATCTGAACAGAAATTCACGAATACTGAGAAAAAGATATCTTTTCCTATATTAGGGATGCATGATTGTATAAGAGTTTCAGAATAGGAATCAAGTCTTGGAAAGGCCAGGGACCGAGAAACTGCCTTTTATTAATGAGATCTCTACTGTCTCAGTCCATTTGAGCTGCTATAACAAAATACAGTAAACTAGGTAGCTTATAAACAAATAGAAATTCATTTTTCATAGTTCTAGAGACTGAAAACTCCAAGATGAAGGCAGATCCAGTATTTAACGTGGGCCTGTTTTCTGACTTATGGATGGTGTCTTCTGACTTTGTATTCACATGGTGGAAGGGGAGGGGTCTCTCTCAGGCCTCTTTCATGAGGGCACTAAAATCATTCATGAGGGCTCTGTCTCCATGACCTAATCACCTCCAAAGGCCCCATCTCCTAATATCATCACCTTGGATGTTAGGATTTTATCATATGAATGGGGGGACACACATATTCTGACCATAGCACCTACTGATGTATTTTCAATCATCTCTTTGTTTCCTTACAGATCAACAATAAAGAGAAAAATATATTTGGAGCTAGAACATAAATATTTCTTTTATATATCTGTCACAAGGAAAAAAGCTCCTGGTACTAAAATTACACAGGCGAAGCAGCCCATCTCATCCCCATCTTCCTAACTCATATCCCAAAATGCCAGGGCTCCTAGGCTCTCTAACCACTGTGATGCTCTGTACTTCTTTGCCTGTGACTGAAGTAACTACCTCCATCCTTCCCCAATCTTTTCACACAGTCCTCTGCAAAATCGTTTTTGCTCCATATTTAGCAAACTATCCTATGCATACTACTCAAAATGTGTGTGATCATTACAATCATTTTCTTACCTTAACTGAATCCTAGCCCTCTTCTCAGATCACCTCCCCTATAGTAATCTAAAGTGCTCTTGTTAATTTTCTCACATCCTATAAAATAGAGTTGAGAGACAGGGCTGTGTCTTCTTTGCTGCCCATTGCCACTTTCAATCATTACTCTTCCAACCTCTTTGAAACAAAACAAACAAAAAGAGCAAAAACAAATTCCTGTTCTGTTGTCAATTATGCCAGTCCATTTTATCATACTCTTCCCCTCCTAGTCACTGTCACCTACCATCTTCCTGCCACTCCCCTTCATTTATTAAACATTTTGCCCTCAGGCTCATAGTTTTCTGTTCTTGTTTCATCTCAGATTTACCTTCATCCTGGCTGATTCTCATACCTACAGGGGTATCCACTTAATAATACTCAGAACTTTCAGTTCTTCAACTAATACCAATAACATTTTCCTCCATTTCTTGTGAGTCAGTCATTTCCATAATTCTGACTTGGACCTCACAGTCACTCACAACTGCTCTAACAAAGTGAATAATTAACTCAGATCTTTCCTTGAAGTCTTTCTGACTTCAACCTCCTGTCCTTCCAGCTTGACTGTTCAACTGTTTGTCCTGACAACCCAAAATAAATGACTAAGGCAAAGGCAAAAATCTCAATCAATGGGGGTTTGTTAAGCCAAAGTTTGAGGATTCCCCTAGGAAAAACAAAAACCACAGAACCATATGTGACTGTTTTTATGAAGGACATTTGGGAACTTCAGGATTTAAGGTGGATAGGGTATACAGAAGGAAAAAGGAGCAGGGCGATGGGTGGTGAGGCAAAAAGGTGAGATTCTTGTGAGGCTCAGGAAATCTACATTTTTACATAAGATAAGATGAATGTTAGAAGAGAAAAAAGGAGTGAAGGAAGCATCAATTATGTATTACAGATGTCGATGGGTAGGTAAAAGAATGCTTGATCTTGTCTTGCCTCTGTTCCATACCTGGGAAGACAAACTTGTAATTCATTATTAGTGAGGAATTGAACCGATTTTAGTTTTAGGAGCTAGACATAGCCTGCAGACCCAAAGTTATAATTTGCATGTCCTTGCTTATGGGAGGCCAGCAAGGAATTTCCTTAATTTATGATCTGTGGGGGCAGTTCTTGTAGATGCCTTATGCCTTTTACCTTTCAGTGGAGATCAGGCTAATGCATAATGTTAGTAACAGCTATTTATTTGGAAGGGGGCGTTGCATGACTCAGCCTCCAGGCTTGACCTTCTATTTTGCATAACGAGTTGGGGGGGGGTCCTGAAAGTTTTATTTTCCTTTACACCCCTATGATCATACCTCAGGATCATGGAGACTTCCAATCTATTGATTCCTATACATTTCCCCATTCACTTGGCCCTTCCTTTCATCATTTGCCTCCTTATCCAGCATAGATTTCACATGCCCAGCATAGATTATTATTACCAAAATGGCTCAGCATTTCAATAATATCCAGCCAATTATTCCCAGTGTAAGTTTATACTCATTAACTTTATTTAGGACTTCATCACTACTCAGTATTCTTCCTATGTTTTGCTGCTAAAATCACTATTTCAAAACTTCTCCACTGTCCTCAAATCATTGACCCCCTCTCCCACTGTGTGCCTATGCAGAAAATAAAGGAAGGGGTCATAGATTTGAAAATAGAGGATAGAAAGAAACTTTCAGAAGAAAGTATTCTTTTTGCAGCATAAAATCTACACATTTATTTAAATCTTCAAACAACCAATCGTCCTCTCCTACTAGGACAAAAGAACTGTCCTTTATTCTTTCTAGAGCTAATCGCTCCATATTATTTATAGTTACAGTCTCCATTTCTTTATCTCCCCACTCACCCACTTCAATTTAGTTTTCTGCCCCATTCCTTCATAAAAACAGATCTGGTTAATGTCACCAGTGTCACCAAATAAAATAGACTTTGCAGTTCACAGTTTATTTGACCTCCTATCAACAACATTTCCCGTGAAACTACACAGCCATTCTTGAAATACTACTTTCCCTTAGCTTCCACAACACAATACTTATCTTTTATTTTCTTTCTCTGCTCCTTTGCAGGTTCATTCTCCTCATCCCAGCCATTGTTTGTTAGAATTAATCAAGGTTTGTTTATAAACCCCATTGGCTTCTCAATCTATAATCTTTCCCATGGCTTCAATTAGCACATATACCCAAGTGAGTAAAATATAGATATATTTATCCCAGACATCTGGGAGTATTTGAATATCTTCCAAATGAAGATATTCAAATACTTGTTCTACATATTTTCTTAGCTGTTTTAAAGGTCCTTCCACCCACCCTGAACACATCACACATAGACACACACACACACACACACACACACACACACACAATCCCACCACATATGGTATTGTACCTGGATCCTCTATTTTAGAGAATGACACCTCTAAGCATCAACTGGCACAAGCAAGAAGTCAAAATTCATTCTTGACACCAACTCACTCCTACCCCATAGCTAATCCAGCGCTAAGTCTCATGATTTTACCTCCCAAATCTGTCACATCCATCCAGTTCTCTTCACCTCCACTGCCACCACCCTAATGCAAGCCAACATCATCCCTTGAATGAATTATACAGCTTTCTAAATTTGTCCCATCATATCCACTATCACCCCCATCCGATGTGCTTCTAACTTCTGCCAAAAAAGGATAACACAAACCTTATCAGTGGCTCCTCTCCCAATTTAAAATCTTTCAATGTTTTTTCCATTGCTCTTTGGATAAAGTTAAAATTCCTTTTAAAAACCTTCTGTGTAGTTTGGCCTTTGCCTATCTTTCAAGTGTTTTTTATACTATACTCCCTGATCCCTCTGTACTTCAGCTACACAGGGCTTTTTTCTAGGCTTTCCTTCCTGCCATGTTCACTTATATACTACAAGGCCTCTGCATATGTTACTCCTTGTTTCCTTAAACGTTGTGTCCCATGGCCCTCCAAGTCATCAAGCAGAACTCAGATCAACTTCCTCTGTCATGCTCTTTCCCTCTTCCTGTCATCAATCTTAGTTTGTAGTTGTTTATTTTTGTGCTTATTAATATTTGTATTTTTCCTCTAGAGTATTGACTCTAAGTTGTTCACCTTATATTCCCAGTGCCTTGGGAATAATTTTCAAATGAATGAATAAATGAATGAATGGACACTTTATCAGCACAACTGTGAAATTGACCAAATAGAAGTTTAGGTTTTTTTAGCCACTTCTTTCCATGTCTTTATTTTCTCACTAGCAGCACAATGTCCTAACTATCCTTGAACACTCAGTGCTCTCAAAGTCTTTTTCTTACATTCTTTCCTCACTCTAAAGTTTTAGTTTTCAAGAAGTGATATGATAAGCTAATTCAAACTTAGGAATCACAGGCTGGTAAGGATCAATAGTTTTCTCTTCCCAACTAGATTTGCATTTTAAAAATGGATTAAACCTTATCATTAAAGCAAA
The DNA here is from genome assembly GCA_963575035.1 of Avahi laniger. Lineage (NCBI taxonomy): Eukaryota > Metazoa > Chordata > Mammalia > Primates > Indriidae > Avahi > Avahi laniger. Next base: position 10,075 of record CAUYSK010088542.1, on the reverse strand, counting down.
TCAGTTCTATTATGGCATTCCTTCTATCAGTCAACTAAGTGCAAGAGGGCTCTGAACCAGAAGGTCTACAAAATTCATAGTCTCTCCCTTACTCTATTATTGTGAGATACATTTCTTGCTCATGGTATACATTTAGGTTTATTTGAAAATCATGTAGAAAATAGTTGATACTATTTTTTTACTGAAACTTAGATAAATATTTAATTTTGTATGTGATATCTTAGAGCTGAGCATGACTTGAGGTAAATATTCTTCATTTCCATGTGACATAATACATTTTTTTCATTTCTTAACTGCCTGAGTAGCAATTATTTTTGAAGGGGGCTATTGTCAAAAGTGAATATAAATTATATCAATAACTATTAAATATATAGATATATATACATAATTGATTTTGTCATATCTGTGTTATTGGTGAGAATATATGATAATAACATGTCTTTTTTCCTGGTGTCCCAAAGAAGTATATTTTTTTCTTGAGAACCAGAGAACAAATGAAATACTTAGCACTAGAGCTGACAAAGTCACCCTGGCTTCTGCGACTTGAGGGAGGCTATACATTTGATTCTTTGGGAAATATAATTTCTGCGTTGACCTAGCAGAAAAAAAGAAATCCACAAGTAGCAGAGATTCTGATTGATATGCAGCTGCATTAAAATGAGAGAAAATGTGCTATTTGCCTATGTTTTCCTTCAGTCACTACAGGGTAATAAAAGTGACATATTTTTTAATTACCATTTCTTACTAGAATGTGGAAATATTAGCCTCCAGATACCCATTTAAAAGCTTGAAACCAGATGGTGGAAAATATCAAACTGAATCAAAGTAGAGGGGAGAACAATGTGAGTAAAGTGATTTGGAGACATCTGATGCATGGAAAGGGAGCATATAAAGACTCCAAGAAAAAGAAAGAGAAGGCAGAACTCCACCAGTAAAGCTTGTGAAAACCTCAGACATATTTGAAAAAATGATATCAAGTCAATAATGACCAAATTCACATCTTATTTCTGGGAATGGCTGGAAATCATAGCCTGTAATTTCCAGCATCAGATGTGAAATTGCTTTTTTAAGTGTAAGTGATATTGATACCTTAAATTTCCATGGTGTCTCTCTTTTCAAAAAATAGTTTTCTCAAACTGATATTTGCAATGGCATTGTTAGTTGCTAGCAGAGTCTTGCAAAGAGAGTAAATGTCCCAAGCCATATAGACCTCTTTCTCCTTTCTTTTAGTTTAATTCCACAATCTTCACCACACACTCCCCACAACTGACCACTGTGTACACTTGTCCCCCTTATCCATGGTTCGCTGTCTTCAGATTCAGTTATCCACCATCAAACTCAGTCAGAAAATAGATGAGTATGGTACAATAAGATATTGTGTATGGGAAAGAGAGACCAAAACATATAACTTTATTATACTATATTGTTATAATTGTTCTATTTTATTATTAGTTATTTTTGTTAATATCATACTGTGCCTAATCAAAAAATTAAACTTTATCATAAGTATTCATGCATAGGACAAAACATAGGCTTCTGTATTATCTGGCATCCACTGGCAGTCTTGGAACATATTCCCCATGGATAAGGAGGGACTACTGTGCCCCCCAAAACACAAGATATGCTACCACATATATGATCACTTTTTTTGGAGATAAGGAACAAACTGTTTCCAGAATCAACTCTCTCTTCTGGGAAATTACACTGTATCCATTTATTGATTCATTTATTAAAAATTTATTGAGTAACCATCTTTTTGGCATACATTTCAAAAGACCTACAGGATAAAAACTTGAGGAAGATATATAAGATTATTGCCCTTATGAAGTACCCTACTGGTAAGGGATAAGGAAAAGTAAACCGAAAATCATAATAGAGTGTGAAAAGTATGACAGGAAAAATATAGACTGCTATAGGTAGAGTTTACAGCTCAAAATTATTTTGGCCCCAAATAATTACTGATATTACCCCTTTTCTGTCTCAAAAATGTTCTGGTTTGGATTTTAAGTTATATGACCACCTTTGCTATAGGGTCTAAGAGGAGAGACAACTAACCCAGTCCTGGAAATTCAGGGGCAATCTCCCCAAGAAAGCCATGGTTAAAAGCTTAAATGATGAGTAGGTGACTGCTAGACGAAAAGGAGATGTGAGAAATGGTGCTCGGGAAAAGAATATAGCACATGAAAATGCACAGAAAGAGAACGTGCTAGCACACTCTTAAAGTAAGATGGCTAATGTATAATACAATAAGAATGGTAGAAAGTGTGCAAAATGAGGTCATAGATTAGGCGGGAATCAAAGACATCTTTCTGTGCCCTGAACATATCAAGAAAGCTCTGGTCTCAAGGTCTTTGGGTCTTTGCATTCCTTCTTCCTCTACCTAGTACATTCTTCCTCCAAAAACCCAAAAAGTGAATGAGGGTTCTCTCCCTCACTTCATTATATTAATAACCTATGCTCAAATGTCACTTAATCAGAGAAGCCTTCCTTAATCACCCAATCTAAAATAACATCCCTCTCCACCATTCTCTGTTTCACTTTTTTATCATAGCACATATTACTGCCTGATTAATTATTTATCATCTCTCCCCAGTAGAATGTAAGCTTCATGAGAGAAACTTTACTTATTCTTTTCATTGTTATATCTCTGTGCCTAAAATTGTTACTGGTGTATTGTAGTTGTTCCATAAATATTTAATACATGAAGACATGAAAACCTCTTAGAAAGGTGCCTTGCAGACAATAGGCACTAAAAAAAAAAAGGTTGCTGTTTTTATTATGAAGTATGGAAGAGGAGACAATTAAACATACAATAAAATGTGAATATTTAAGTATTATAATATCACTGACAGGGAACCTAGGCTTGAGTCTCCATTTGAAACCCCCCACAAAAGGAGGGACTTCTCCACTTATTGGGGCAGACTATACCACGATTAGACCAAAGGTCTATCCAAAGGTTTTCTCTTAGATTGAATGGAAATATGCCAGTGTAAACTTTTCTATCCCTCTGAATGTTTTTCAGAAAACACAAAGCAAATCCCTTCTGGAGACTTAAAGTCTGCTATTACGAATTGCTTTACTTTTAGTCATAAGAAAATTACTTAATTCCTTGAATCATATTTCATGATTTTTTGTTATATTTTTGTTATTCTTTTAAAACATTTAGACAAAATGTTCTAGATATGAATGCATGGATAGATATGAGCTGACAAATGGGCATCATTGGTCCCTGGGTGTCATTATTAATGAAATATATTACTATACAAGCATTTGCATAACTGCATTTACTGAAATAGTTATGTAATTATATATGGGCATGGATTCATTTTCAGCTATTATTTCTAAAAGATATATGCTTTACTGATTAAAGTTGTTAATTTATCTGTTTAATGGAGAAATGTGCTTTTTATATTTGAAACTAAGAGGAAAGCTAATCTCTTAATAATATGCTTTTCCCTAAACTTAATCCGTGTTGTTACAGGGATATTTGAAAGTATGGAGGATACCCCAGAGTTTTAGTAGCTTTTCCTGGTGAATATTGTTCCTCTATATATAGTTCTTAGATTAGTAGTCATAATGCTCTACTGCCACCTGGTGAAATGTTGACCACTCAGCATAAATTTAAGATTTAATCCCCTCCATACTACTATTTAAGATTCCTTTTCTAGTTTTAATAAGCTCTTGATCAATATCCATGCTGTGTACATTCTTAGAGTAAAGAGAACAGACTTTGGTTCTAAATGAAAAAAGTCAGAGGTTATTCATATTGCTAGACTAGAGTAGAATAAAAAGACAAAATATTTTTAAAGCAAATTCAAGTGATTAAGCCATGATTGAATAATTTTAGAACATAATATTTTTCCATCTGAAATTATTACAGCACTTAAATACTCTATGTCTCTAGTTATAACAAAAGTTTGACTAAATATAATGCTTCCGAGAAACTGTTCCACATTTTTTAGAATTGACTTTTTTCAGTTTGATTTTTTAATTTGATTTTCTTAAAATTTTATTTTTAAATAATTATAGATTCACAGGAAGTTACAAAGACAGTAAATAGATACACTGTGCAACCTTCCCCCAGTTGCCACAATGGTTACATCTTAGGTAATCATGTTATAATGGCAAAATCAGAAACTGACATTGGTACCATGTCATTTTATCACATGTAAGCATCACGAGAATCAAGATGCTGAACTATTCCATCACCACAAGGATCTTTTATGCTACTCCTTTATAGTTGTGCACTCCCCTGATTCATCCCTTCATCCACTACCACTGCTACACTTTGGCAATCACAAATATAATACATTCTTCATCTTTAGAATTATGTCATTTTAAGAATGATATATGATCTGTGAAAAATGATGCTGGTATTTTAATAGGGATTGTATTGAATCTGTAGATCATTTGGGGTAGTATAGACATTTTAACAATGTTGATTCTGCTGACCCACAAGCATGATATGGTTTTCCATCTGTTTACGTCCTCTGCCATTTCCTTCCTCAGTGTTTCATTGTTCCCCCTGTAGAGGTCTTTTACGTCCTTAGTTAAATATATTCCTAGGCACCTTATTTTCTTTGTTGCTATTGTGAAGGGTACTGAGTCTTTGATTTGGTTCTCAATTTGACTGTTGTTGGTGTATAGGAATGCTACTGATTTCTGTACATTGATTTTGTAACCTGAGACTTTGCTGAATTTGTTTATTAATTCCAGTAGTCTTGCGGCAAACTCTCTGGGGTTTTCTAGATATAAGACAATATTGTAAGCAAAGAGCAATAGTTTGACCTCTTCTGCCCCCAGTTGGATACCCTTAACTTCCTTCTCTTGTCTGATTGCTCTGGCTAGGACTTCCAGCACTATGTTGAATAGAAGTGGTGATGGAACCAGAGAAGACCCCATATAGCAAAAGCAACCTTAAGCAAAAAGAATAAATTGGGAGGCATCAATCTAGCAGACTTCAAGCTATACTAAAATGCTATAGTAACCAAAATAGCATGGTACTGGCACAAGAACAGAAACATAGACCAATGGAACAAGACTGAGAACACAGATATAAAACCATCCTCATATAGCCACCGGATATTAGACAAAGTAGACAAAAAACATACACTGAGGAAAAGAATCCCTAGTCAATAAATGGTGCTGGGGAAATTGGATAGCCACATGTAGAAGACCGAAACAGGATACAAACCTCTCATCTCTGACAAAATTCTAATCATGATGGATAACGGACTCAAACTTAAGGCATGAAACCATAAGAATTCCATAAGAAAATATTGGAAAAACTTTAATAGACATTGGCCTAGGCAAAGAATTTATGAAGAATACCCCAAAAGCAATCACAGCAACAACAAAAATAAATAAATGGGACCTGATCAAATTTAAAAGCTTCTGCATATCCAAGGAAACCATAATTAGAGTGAAAAGACAACCTACAGAATGGGAGAAGATATTTGTATACTGTACATGCAATAAAGGGCTGATAACTAGAATCTATACAGAACTCAGGAAAATCAGCAAGAAAAAATCAAACAATCCCATTAAAAAGTGGACAAAGGATGTGAACAGAAACTTCAAAAAAAAATTGCCTAATGGATACCATACATATTAAAAAATGCTCAATATCTCTAATCATCAGGGAAATGCAAATCAAAACCACAATGAGATATCACTTAACTCCAGTGAGAATGGCCTTTATCAAAAAGACCCAAAACAACAAATGTTGACATGGATGCGGAGAGATAGGAACACTCATATACTGCTGGTGGGACTGCAAACTAGTGCAACCTCTGTGAAAAGTAATATGGAGATACCTCAGAGATACAAGTAGATTTACCATTTGATCCAGCAATCCCATTACTGGGCATCTACCCAAAAGAGCAAAAGACATTCTATAAAAAGGACATCTGCACTCGAATGTTTACAGCACCACAATTCACAATTGAAAAGATGTAGAAATAACCCAAGTGCTCATAAATACATGAGAAGATTGATAAAATGTCACATATACATACCATGGGGTACTACTCAGCCATAAAAAATGATGAACTACTTATTCTATTACCCTGGATGAAGCTGGAGCCCATTCTTCTAAGTGAAGTATCACAAGAATGGAAAAACTAACATCACATATACTCACCATTAAATTGGTACTAATTGATCAACAGTTATGTGCACATATGGGAAGTAACATTCATAGAGTATTTGGTAGGTGGGAGGGGGAGGAGGGTGGGGGTAAATTCATACCTAACGGATGCAGTACGTGCTGTCGAGGGATGAAATGCTAGTAGCTCTGACTCAGGTGATGCAAGGCTAATTTATGTAACAAAAGCGTTTTTACCCCTGTAATACTCTGAAATAAAAAAACAAAACAAAATAATAAAAAGAATGATATATGAATGGAATCATACAGTATGTGACATTTTAAGATTGGTTTTTTTACTCTCGGCCTATTGTATTTGAGATACATGTAATTGTTTTATATTACAAATAATTTGTTCTTTTTTATTGTTGACTAGTATCCTGTGGTATGGATGCATGACAGTTTAACTGTTCACCTACTATAAAGATTTTGTTGTTGTTGTTGTTGTTTGTTTCCAGTTTGGGCTATTACCAATAAAGCTGCTATGAACATTTTCATTCAAGTTTTTGTGTGTATACAAGTTTTCATTTTTCTGGGATAAATACCCAGGAGTGTGATTGCTGAGGATCATGGTAAGTGTATGTTTAGTTTTTTAAGGACACTAACAAACTACTTTCAATGATACTGTACTAGTTCGAGTGAAGTATAGAAACCATACTTCTCTTTATGTCCCTTTTTCTTCTCCCCTTTATAATAGTTTTTAAATATTTCATCTACATAAAGAACCACATCGAACAGTGTAAAGCATTATAAATTTTGCTTCAGCCATCAAATAAAATTTAGAAACTTCAAGCGGAGAAATAATGTCTATTGTACTCGCCAAAAGTTTACTGCTGGCAACACCTTCTCTTATTTTTCCACCATTTGAGAATATTTTGATTTCCTTTTCATTTCTGATGGACATTTTCACTAGTTATAGAATTTTAGGTTTTAGTCTTTTCTTTTAGCACTTGAAAATATTGTGACCCCTATAGTTTCTGATGAGAAATTCTCTGTCCTTTGATTTGGTGTTCCTTTATAGGTAAGGTGTCATTTCTTTCTCACTGTATTCAATATTTGTTTTTCATTCTTAGTTTTCCAAAGTAGAATATTTAACTTCTTGATATGAATTTCTTTAGATCTATCTTTTTTATACTTTTCTCAGCTTCTTGCATTTGTAGTTTATGTCTTTCACCAAAATTTAAAATTTTTCAGCAATTATTTCTTTGAATACTTGCAGTGCACCACACTCTTTATCCTCTCTGTCTGGGATGCCAATAACATGAATATCTTCTGATACAGTTCTACATATCCCCACGGGGTATGTGGAACTCTCTTTGTTTCTTTCCAGTCAGTCTATTTTATTCCATTTAGATTGGGTAGTTTCTATCATTCTGTCTTCAAGTTCATTGATTTTTTTACTCTGTTTCCTCCATTCTGCTGTTGAATGTATTCAATGAGTTTTTTTTTTTTTTTTTTTGTTCATTATGTATTTCAGTTCTAAAATTTCTACTTGGATTTCTTTTATGTCTTCTATTTCTTTTATGTGGTTTTTCTGTTTTTTATTTACTTTTAGAGTATAATTAGTCATTGAAAAATTTGTATAATGGCTGCTTTAAAATCCTTTCAGATAATTTTAATATTGATATCATGTTATTGCCACCTCTTCTCTTCTCATTCAAGTTGAGATTTTCCGAATTCTTGGTTTGAAGAATAATATTTGATTAAATACTAGGCATTTTGGGTATTATGATTTGAGATGCTTTTGTGTCAGCAGGCCTCCTCTGACAGGGTGCTAGTGGGGGAAGATGTGTATCTCCTCATTACTGTCAAACGATGGCTGAATTCCAGATCCCATACTCAGCCTCCACTGACACCCTAGAGTGGGAAGAAGTACTTAATACTGGTGGTTAGGATAGGAATATTGGCTCCCCACATGGCCTCCACTGACATTGTGGAGGACGGCCTTATTACTGCTGGGCAGTAGTTAATGTCCTGAATATCCACTATGCTCCTTCTGACACCATCACAATGAGGGGAAGAAAAAGCATCCCTTTAGAGTAAAATAAGAGTGGAAGCCTAGGCTCCCTACTCAGCCTTTGTTGCAGTTTTATTTTATGGTATTTGGTTGGAGTAAAGCAGTTATTGTTTAAGTATTTTCTGTCTTATTAGGCTGTTCTTTTTCTGGTCCTCTAGAAAGAGAGAGAAGGCTTTACTTAAAACTCATTTTGTGTCTGTACCTAGCGGCATTTCTGGGTTGTTAGTTTTTCCAGTATCTATTCTGGTATATGTTAGGCAAAACAAAAATCCAAGGAACTCACCACTGTGTTTTCCCTCAGATTATGAGTTCTCTAGCCAGTCTGTCTTCTTCTGCACACTGTTTGGTATCTTCTTATGTTTGTTTTATATATAATTTCAAGGGTTTTTAGCTGTAATTAGTGGGAGGAATAGGAAACGGTGTATCTACTCCATCTTTCCAGAAGAAGAAGTTAGAATCCATTTAATTCTTATAATGGTTACCAAATTGTAACCAAGCAGGTATAAGTGAGTCTAATGTTGCTGACTGGTTTTCAAATGACCACTGTATATTGTTATTTAACTTATCTTCTCAGCCAGTAAAGTCCTTGAAAGCAGGAATTATAACTTTTGTTTGCATGTTTAACAGTGCCTGAACTTATATTTTACATATTAATCACTGAAAAGTGTTTGCTGATTGACAGTAGGGAACATACTACATAGCGATATATATATATATATATATATATATATATATAAAATATTAAGTACTAAGATTAGAACAAAAACAAAATTGCCTTTAATTTGAATAATATAGCATTTTTTTAGGACTTCAAAGCATGCACACATGTACTAGCTCCTTGATGTTTCACAATAATCTGTATGTTGACAAGGCAGTTGTATCATTTTCAATTTATCGTTGAGGAAATGGAGACCCAATGAGGAAGCAGTTGTATTATAATTCCAGTCCCACTGTTTACCGAGTGTGTGACTTTGAGCATGTTATTAATCTCTGTGCTTCAGTTTCCCTAGGCATAAAATGGGGTTAACTTTAGTACCTATTTGACAGGGTTTGTGAGATTATTAAACAAAATAATGCTTGTAAAGTAACTAGAAAAGTACCTGTCATATGGTAAGCGCTTAGTAAATGTTAGGTAAAATGTCTGATGAATTAATTTGTTCGAGACCACATAATATGGGCAGAGGTGAATTCAAATCTAGATTTTACTGTCTCCAAATGGAGAATACTTCCCATCTGCCCATTCTGTCTGTCAAACACTATACAGCCTCAAAGACATAAATTTACTAGGTTCTTGATATTTCTTTTCAGACCCCTTCATGCTTGCTGCCAGATTTTTTCTTGACTTGAGGTTATTCTTGAGCAAAATTTTTTAGTACTAGCTTCCAGTTGGTTGATTTTTAGGGGGCAGAACCATTCTTGCTCTGATCTATCCCTTCACTAGTTAAACACAAAGAATATTGAAGAACCACCAAGATCACCAGGAATCTTACTAGCTACTTTCTTTGAAATTCTTGCCTGGGTACTCAGTACTTATCATGGTACATCTGTCTATCCTTTTCTATTCCATCATGATTTTATACACCAAAAAAAGGGGAAAGAAAGACTTAGCATGCACTATTAAATTTGCTGAAAGGAAAGTGCCAAATCAAAATCCCAACCACAGGCTTTAATTGTAGAAAATAATCTACAAAAAGTGGGCTGCCACTACTATCACCACTATCCTACCCTGATATATGTAAGTTCTTGTATCATTTGGGCCTTATATTTAGTGCTTTTTTTTATTTCAGCATAATATGAGGGTACAGATGTTTAGGTTACGTGTGTTGCCCTTGCCCCCCCTTCCCCCCCTCAGTCCAGGTTTCAAATATGTCCATCCCATTGCGTGGTGCACATTGCACTCTTTGTGTACACAT
>CAUYSK010088541.1:0-15323 GCA_963575035.1 Avahi laniger | reverse complement strand
AGGCCCAGGCCAGAGGACCATTTGAGCTCAGGAGTTCGAGACCAGCCTGAGCAAGAGTGAGACCCCGTCTCTACTAAAGAACAGAAAGAAATTAGCCAGACAACTAAAAATATATAGAAAAAATTAGCCAGGCATGGTGGTGAATGCCTGCAGTCCCAGCTACTTGGAAAGCTGAGGCAGGAGGATCGCCTGAGCCCAGGAGTTTGAGGTTGCTGTGAGCTAGGCTGACACCACGGCACTCTAGCCTGGGCAACAGAGTGAGACTCTGTCTCAAAAAAAAAAAAAAAAAAAGATATAGGACTCAATAACATGATGGCATTTACAGATATCACAGACATCTTTGTTATTCCCACCTCTAAAGTTCTAGTTAAGGCAATCTTTCAAGAAAAGGAAAGTATAAATACTACAAAGTTAAAGATAAGATTGACATCATTTGCATATTATAGGACATCTACCTGATAAAAATCAGACAGCCAATTAGAAAAGTATAAGAATCAGTAAGAGTTTATTTATTATTTATTTATTTATTTATTTATTTTTTTGAGACAGGGTCTTGCTCCGCTGCCCAGGATGGACCACAGTAGCATCATGGTAGCTTACTGCAACCTCAAACTCCTTGGCTCAAGCAATCTTCCTGCTTCAGCCTCCCAAGTAGCTGAGACTACAGGCACAAGCCACCATGGTTAATTTATTGTTTTGTAGAGAAGGGCTTGCTATTGCCCAGGCTGGAAGAATCAGTAAGAGTTTAATAATGGGTTGTTATAAAATATATATATATATATATACACACACACATATATATGTGTGTATGTGTGTGCGTGTGTGTGTGTACATATATATATATACATGTGTATATATATATAGATTTTTAGAACTGAACTTGTTAAATAGTTTCACGTCAGTTCAGAGAATCGGTAATTCCCACCCCAGGAACAGGTCCCATCCAGAAGTTTGTTTGTAATTTAATTGCCTGACATTTGCAATATGCTTTCTCTAAGCCAGAATGTAGACTTACACTTCTAACATTTCCGAAATTTTGTAATATAGGACTCAAATACCAGCCGTAACACTTTCTGAAGATTATCAGCACATCCTCCCTTCTGTACCCCTATTGCAACAAGAAGTGATCTCCCCAAAGGAGGATTCTGGAAGTGTCATGTGACTGATGAGGAAGCAAAGTGAAAAACAGAGACTAGTACTCTGGAAGGAAGTACATAGAGACTAAAAAGCAGGGCTGAGTGTGAAGAGATAGGGGGATGCAATGCCAGGGTGGGCCTTACAAACCTGGCATTTCTGGATTTCAAGCTAGTTCCCAGCAGAGGCTCACTAGGTCAGGGCCGCTTGCTGCTTCATTTTCCACTGCTGCCTTCTCAGGTGTACACTTGAACAAAATGCATTCACATTTGTCCTCAAGTAAAACACAGCCTTTTTTCGTGTGTATGTGTGTACTTATGTGTGTTTGTTTAGGGGTGATGGAAGTTTAGGATTCATACCTGTGGTAAATAGGAAGCAAAAAGGCTCACCCTCTTATAAAACTATAACCGTTTTTCTTTTTTTCACTCTATATTTGCAGAGCAATGGTTCTTCTTAATGAAGTGGGTTATCTCCCTCTGAGGACATGTTGGAAATGGGGGCATTTTTTTGTTTGCCACGGTTGGGGATGCTCCTGAAAAGGATGCTAGCACTCCTCCAATGTGAGAGACAACCCTGAATGGTGAACTGACCTGCAACCTTTCTAATGTTCCGTTGGGTATTCAAAAATGTAGACCTGGACAGGCGCACTGGCTTACGCCTGTAATCCTAGCACTCTGGGAGGCAGAGGTGGGAGGACTGCTTGAGGCCAGGAGTTTGAGACCAGCCTGAGCAAGAACAAGACTCTGTCTCTACCAAAAATAGAAAAATCAGTGTGGTGTGGTGGCGTGTGTCTGTAGTCTCAGCTCCTCAGGAGGCCAAGGCAGGAGGATCGCTTGAACCCAGGAGTTGGAGGTTACAGTGAGCTATGATGACGCCACTGCACTGTAGCCGGACTGACAGAGTGAGATTCTGTCTCAAAAAAAAAAGTATACCTGGGTTTGAATGCCATTTTATACAGTATAACAAGGAGTAATTCTTACATGGTTTTACTATACCCAAATTTTTCAGGAAAGGTTGAGTAAAACTCCTCAAGACTATATTTTGTTTTTCTTAGAACTTAAGATATTATTTTGAAAAATCATGTCATCAATAACTAAGCAGACTGTGGTGTTTGAGTCACACTGCCATACATCTATCTCAGTCTGAGATAGATGTATTTATTAGATGAGATAGATGTATTTATTACATTAGATGAGATAGATGTATTTATTACATTGTTGATGGGGTCACATGTATGTGCAAGCATATAACTACACTGTAGAGTCTTTAAGGGTTGTCATGCCCAAATATTTACACACCAGATTTTATTTTTTAATTTTTAATTTTTTTTTGAGACCGGGTCTAACGCTGTTGTCTGGGCTAGAGGGCAGTGGTGTCATCATAACTCACTACAACCTCAAATTCCTGGGCTCAAGCGATCCTCCTGCCTCAGCTTCCCAAGCAGCTGGGACTACGGGCATGTGCCACCATGCCCAACCTATGTTGCTCAGGTTGGTCTTGTACTTCTAGTCTTAAGCAATCCTCCTGCCCTGGCCTCCCAAAGTGCTAGGATTATAGGAGTGAGCCACTGTGGCTGGCCCAGATTTTATTATAAATTACTTTTCCTTATATTATATTTGGACATAAGTTTCTTTAAAATTATGTAGCTGGGTTACTTTATGTATAATTTTCATTTCAGTATAGTTAATTACAAATTATTTTTAAAAGAGGCATTAAGTATGATCAAGAAGAAAGAGAAGAATTCAAATGGTCACAAAAGGAATGTTGGTGGTAGTTTCACTGAAATGATAATTTACAATTTTAAAAACAGTACAGTTGTTCAAGCATTTACAAGGTTTTTAAAATTTTAAAATTTTATTTCCCTCTCCACGTTTTGCCTTCAAGAAGATAATCAACATGAAAAGGAAAGTTAATGACTGGTAATAAGCTCCGTTGTCATGTATTTTAAGTTTCTCATGAGGCCTCCAAAAGAACAAAGAATTTTTTAAAAAGTTCACCTTTGTAACCAAAATTAGTTCAAATTTTTAAAAATTCAAATGTCTGCTTTGTTAAAATGTATAAAGCACCCTAGTAATAACACTTGCTTTCTGCTGAAATGCTGTCGTTCATTAAAAAATTACAGTTCCTATTCTTAAAACTTGTGTTTAATTTCTGGTGATCCCTAAATCTCAACGGTAAAAACTCATTACTTCTTCTAGAAGCCTTTAATGAGGTCAAATTTCTATGTCATCTTCTTATGAACTTACAGCTGTGCTTTGTGTGCCATTATCTATTTTCTCCATCTTTTTTTTTTTTTTTTTTTTGAGACAGAGTCTCACTTTGTTGCCTGGGCTAGAGTGAGTGCCGTGGCGTCAGCCCAGCTCACAGCAACCTCAAACTCCTGGGCTCAAGTGATCCTTCTGCCTCAGCCTCCCGAGTAGCTGGGACTACAGGCATGTGCCCCCATGCCCGGCTAATTTTTTTTCTATATATTTTTAGCTGTCCAATTAATTTCTTTCTATTTTTGGTAGAGACGGGGTCTTGCTCTTGCTCAGGCTGGTCTCGAACTCCTGAGCTCAAACAATCTGCCCGCCTCGGCCTCCCAGACTGCTAGGATTACAGGCGTGAGCCACCGCGCCCGGCCTGGTATGTATAATATTATTGTGATTTGATTTTTTTAAAAAAGTCCCTGTTGAGAAACCAGAAATCAGTGAGATCTACCTAAGACATTATATTAATTACAAAAGTGTCAAGAAAGGCTGGCTCTCCTGGCATGGGAGTGAGACCTCCATTTCTGGAATCAAACAGACCTAAGATCAAACTGTAGCTCTTGACTTACCAGCTGTATGACCTTGAGGAAGTCATTTCATCTCTCTGGGTCTGTTTTCTCATGTATAGAATGCAGAGAACAAGGATAATTACTTCACGGGGTTACTAATTAAATAAGACCGCATATGTAAAACATCTAATGAACATGAGCATGGATTATTCTTATTCCAAATTAATGAACATCCGCCCACTCACAAGCCTTCAGCTACAAAATATGTGAGCAACATATCTTCTCTTATCCCAAATTTGCATAAGTAGCAGGAAATCTTTCAAAAGCACAAACTGCTGAAGGTAAAAGAACCCTAGTGCTGGGGATAGTATGACCTCCCTTTAACCTTGGTTTTAAAATTGTACATAAAAACAAACAAAAAAAAAAAATCGAAGAAGCCTAACTGGCTTGAGTGAAGAAACTACGGTATGGAAATATAATAGATGATTTGTATGTGAGTTTGCATGTATATTTTTAAAACTCTGGAGTATATATGTAAAAGGTTCTCATTCCTGGTAGTGAACTTGAGGGTAATTTTCCATTCCTATTTTACGTATGTTTTATATTGTCAAAAACTCTGATGAGCGTGTATCTACATTTAGCACAATAAATAAATAAATAAACCTGTCTTAATTTAGAAAATAAACAATTTACAGTTCATGTTCTTATTAACTCAATAGCTGAATTTCCTGTCACACATACCAAAACACACCCCTTTATACTGTGCAAGATATAGGACTTGAAATGGGGGCCCAGAGAATTTCTAACACCATCTTACATCAAAAAACATTTTATAATATTATGTATACAGCAGTTGGTGAGGCTCCGATTTTTCACGTGGAAATTCTACATTTCAGGGTAGAGTTGTTTCCTCTGGATACTCATTGCTGTCATTTTGTTCACATATGTTTATCACATCACATCAATGTAATGAGTTTCTGAAGGGCATCACCCATTTTTTTTTAAATCTCATTTGTTGCCGTAGTTTTGCATAATGCCCAGCTAGAGTTAGGTATTTACTAGTCACACAAAAAGTACAGGACATGTTAACTGTTTTTCTTCTTGGTGTGGTTCCTCCAGCCAAGTCTATAATAGAATATGCAAGTGAATAGTCTATGGGTGTATTTTTGGTAGTTCAATGGATATTTCATTTCTTAATCCTGACTGTATATTAATTTCACCTAGGGAACTTTAAAAAAATCCTGATGCCTAAATCCCATCCCTAGAGATTCTAACAGAATTATTTCTAGTATTAAAAGAAAATCTCCCCCCAGAACGCTAATATACAGCCAGAGTTGCTAATTCTGTATCAAGATAAGAATAAAGGAAAAAAAGTTTTGTTGGTTCAATTGTGTTGTGGTTTTTATTTTGCTGTTTTTGGTATTCCATAAATATTTACTTCTTGGAAGATTAAAGTTGGAAATAAAGCTGTCTTCTCCCAATAATAATAATAGCTAACATTTATTAATCATTTACCATCCAAGAGGCACTATACCAAATGCTTTCCATGTATTAACTAATTTAATTCTTACCACACCCCTATAAGGAAGGTGTGGTTAAATAATTCCTATTTAACCGAAGAAACAAATAGAACCTAGGCAGGTTGAGTATTTAAGAAAAGGTGGGCTTCACACCTAGATAGAACTAGCCCTGGAGCCCCCATTTTTAAGCTAGACCCCTTTGCTCCAAGAAAATCCCAAAAATCCCATGTTATAGTATGCATTTAATTCCCCCCCCCAAATATATGCCACTTTTACCTGCATTACTCCCTTTTGCCCTACACTCTTTGTACAGTTCTCTAGTGACTGTGATATATGTACTTGTTTTCTCCCCAAAGAAACTGTGTGCATTTGTGAGAGCTAAGCAAGCCATTACTCTTTGCACCCTCCCTTACCTGGGGTCCTTATGATGTTATACGTATTGAACAGACAGTATGTGCTGGTTAGAGAGTCATGAAACCTGAGTTTAAAGATAGGCACTACCACTTTCCAGCGTCGTGCTCTTGGGCAGATCAATTAACCTCTCTGGGCCTTGGGCCCTTCCTCAGTAAAATAGGGGTCCATTAACTCAACTGACATTGAGTAGCCATCGCCGTGTGCCAGATGCTGAACAAGACAAACACAGACCCTGGCCTCATGGGACTTCTGTTCCGGTCCCGTTTTCTCAAGAGAACTAAATGAGATGATGCCAAGTGAAGTGCTTACTTAGCTTAGGTCTGGGGGGCATGTAATTACCACTCAATAAATGTTAGCTATTCATTCAATATATTCTATTTAATTAAAAGCAAACAGTCCATTCCACACCAAAAGAAAATTTAATTAAACTTCATACCACACACATATAATATTCCACATCATGTCACCTCGAGCCTTTACCACTCAGCTCTTGCTTTCCACTTGCTTCCTCATGTCAGTGGCAGCTACATCAGGGCCTGGGAAATCAAGTTGCCTCTCCTCCCATTCTTTTAGTAGGCTGGTAGCCTGTCAAAAAAAAGGAGGAGGAAGAGGAAGAGGAGGAGGAGGAGGAAGGACAAATACCAGGGTTACAGAAACTGTGGACTCTAAAATACTGACATTGGATAAATCAAACTTTCAACAAAATACAAGCCATATGATTGTGTAGTCATGATATAATTACTTTATTTTTAAAAAATGGATTTACTTTTTAAAATAAATTAACTCACAATGTGTAAAGAAGTGGGGTCTGGTCACAGGACACGCATTTAAAGCTATTTGGGAAAATATTTTCTCTCACCGGCACTACAGGTCGGTGTACCTGTAGTGCTCTCCTCGTCAACCCATTCGGGGATAATATTAAAAATCTCAATAGAAAAGCCTTCCTGAATGATTCTCCCTTCAACCCCTTCTTCTCCCGCTAGCTATATCACACTCAGCATCCTTCAGGTTGGAATCTCTGCCCTGTCACTTAGGAGCTATTTTGGGCTAACCTCTCTGAGCTTCCTGAGTTTCTTCCTCTGCAAAGAAAGCACAACAAAACACTCCTGAATCACAGAATTGTTCCGGAGTAGAAATGCCTGATATGGGATAGGCTCGCTTTCCTTTTTTTCTTTTTCTTTCAAGAGCAGAGACACCAGATTTGTGGAGACCTCAGAACAAGTCATTTCATCAACCCCACTGGGGTCCCTGGGTACATCCCGCGCCTCCCGCAGCCGCCGGTGCCTCGTTCCCTTTATTCTAGGGGCACGCAGGTCCTGGGATGCCTGAAGCCTGGGAGGCGGAATCAAGTCCCTCCCGGCGCTTTTCGGAGTCGGAGGGCGAGATGCAGAGGCGCAGGCATGTGACCCCCCTCTTTACTCCTGGCACCAGCGCCCTTTCTCTGTCGGGGAAGGCGAGCCCAGCCCGCAGCCGCGCGCCGCGGGGGCCGAGGGCGCCCCCTCCCTTCCTCCCGCTCCCCCTCCTCTTCCTCCCCTCCCGATACAATGACTGGGCCGGAACAGCGCATCAGCCGAGTCTCATTGGCAGCGGCCGCCCCAGCCCCGGGAGAGGCGGCGGGCGGGGGCAGCTGGGGAGAGGAGCCCAGAGCCGGGGCTGACAGCGAGCGGAGGCAGGCAGGACGGAAGGACGGAAGGACGGAAGGACGCGAGGAAGGCGGCCCGGGGCACAGCTGTAAGTGCGGATCAAAAGCGAGGACGCGCGGCGAGCGGCGGCGGGGACGACCTGCAGCCCCCGGCCGGGGGATGCGGCGGGTGCCGGCTGCCCAGGGAGCCGGGGACTCGGGCTGCGTGGCTCACGTGCTGAGCAGGAGCTTGGGCAGAGAGGAGGAGGAACAAGAGGAAGGCAGCTGCCGGGGAAGGCACAGCGCAGAGCGGAGTTGCAGGGCTGGCGCAGAGCCGGGTCCCCAGGTCCCGCGCGGTGCACAGCCGAGACAATAAAGTAGCGGTCGACGGCCCCGGCACGCCGGAGGGAGGAGGCGGCAGAGCAGGTAGGTGGGCGACTGTCCCCGGCCCCTGGGGCGCGCTGCCGGGGCGCGGCAGCAAGACACCGCCACAGGCGCGCCCCGTGCGCCCCGGGCGCAGCGCGCAGGTTTGGAGACCCCCAGCGGAGGTGCGGGTCCCACGCGCTCCAGCGGGCAGGAAACCCCGCCCTGAGGCTCGGGGGCTGGAGTCCCTCGGGCACTCGGCACGGCGCTTTGGTCGCTTTGGTGGTGTGGAGACAGGAAGTTTGGCGGTTTCGAGGCGTTGGCGCTGGTGGGGTTTGCAAACGCGCCGCCAGGGACCACGTGTTAGGTTGCCGCGCGTTCGTGGGAGGTAGGGAGAAGAGCTGATGAATCCCAGATCCGGCTGCCCGGAGATACTTTCCAAAAGCAGTGAAAGGAGTGGGGGAAATCCCTTGCGTTAGCAGAGGATACTAAAGGTTTGGTTTGGCTGCCCTTTTGAAATAGGTGTGTCAGATCCTAGCCGCTCCTGTGTTAGTGAGGCTGTGTGGGTGTGAACCGCTCCCCATTTTCTACAGGATTTCACTTCTCACTTTCATCTGGGGAGGGAAAAATAAAGATAATCTTTAGCTCCTACTTTGAGAGGTGCCATTCCGTTTGTACTAGAGGACAAACTCCTTCCTTGCATTAGATGTCCTGCGCTCTGAAAGGTGCCACTGAACAGTGCTTGCTGTCGTCCACAAAAGGGATGAGAGCTTGGGTGAAATCTTTTCCCGGCCTGAGAAAGCAGCCGCAGGAGGAGGTCTCTCTTTTCGCTCTTCTTTGTGTGGCCGCTTCCTTCCAGATGTGAGAGGGTTGGGCTGGGCGCTCCTGGGTGGGGTAATAATTATCCTGAACATTCCTGCGATCTGCTAGGACTTGTAAACATACCAGAGCCAACTCCCCTGAACTTTGCGGACTGACTCGGTCTGTTTGCTGGTACCCAAACGGCTGCGTCTGGGAAGGTGGCCCCTTGGGGTGGAAAGATTCCGGAGTGCTGACAGCAGCAGCGATCTTTGCGGATGCTGGTTGAGCCTTCAAGGTTAGCTAACGTTTGCCCCGGAAACTTACTTGCCTTTTCGAAGGACGTGTACAACATTACAGCGCGATCCCTGACATGTTGCTTCCTGTCCTAAAGGGAATGGATGTGTGGAGCTTCCAAATCAAATGTCTGGAGGGGAGGAAAAGCCACCTCCCCTCACTCAGCATCGTCGTCATGCTGCGCTTTCATCTGTCGTACACAGACTGTAAGGAATAGTGGTAGAGCTTACTATGTGCCAGGCAGCCCGCTGGGTACTTTTTGGGCATCATAAATAGTGTCTGTTCAAGAGTGACCGACACACATAAGCACTCTGTATATGTATTTATCTCTAAATTAAATATCCTAAAATAGGTGGTGGGTATATTGGTTATTCTACAATTCTTTCTTCTTTTCTGTGTATCTGAAAATTTTGTAATAGAAAGTAACTCTCTCACGCGTGCCTTTTGAACGGTGCTTACATTTTCTAAAAGAGGGCTAGAAGAATTTTGGGCAATTCTAAGAAGCTCTTGAACTGGAGAGTTTTATCAATTCTTTGTGACATCTGCAAGTAATGGTAATCAAACATTTTATTAGCTTAAATTCAGTAGTGCAGGTGGAATGTATCTGAACAGTATGATGATGGAGCATGAAGAAATCTACCTAAAAGACTATTATTATGAAGTTTGATTTTCATTGTCATCGGGAAAGTGCTTAGAAGACATTTCTTCTGCAAGTGCTTGTCTTAAACCTCACTTTATTTTGAAATCAATATTTTTCCATGTTAGGGGCAGAAAAGTTAACACCACTTCTCAAACAGACAGACAATTTCGCTGGAGCCTAACAATCTAGAAAAGTGTGGGAGGAGTTCACTTCACAGCCACTCCAGAGTGTCAAAGTGGCTGAAGTTTCCTCAGTGATGTTTACTGTCGCTGGCCACTGTTTCTAGCAAGCCTGAGAATCCTGGTTCTCCGTTCAGTTCTACAGATTTAATCGAGACTCTGCAGTGCTTTGAGCAGACAAAAAAGAAAGTTTTGGCTAACTGACAATACAAATAGGGTGCATGGAAAACAGTTAAAAATACCCTGACTGTCTTATCCAGCCTGCAATAATTATATAAAATTGCAGGAAATCTTCATAGTTATTTTACACACATAAATAAGAGCTTGAGGCTTGTTCTACAAGTCATCTCTCCTCCTCCTCCCTTCCAACCTCCCTCCCTCCCTCCCTCCCTCTCTAAGTCTGCCCCAGAGATCTGATCTTATCATGAATGCACTATTTTTACATGCTCAGGGACTGCTGAGGTTCACTGAAATGCCTGTCTTCAGCCTATAGATAAATAAATAATGTAACAGCTCATCAGCAGAATTTAGGTGTGTTTTCCCTTATTTATGTAGCTTTCTCTTTTTGACATTGTTTTTATTTTGTTTAAGAGGAGAGATATCTTTTCTTTTTTTGATAATTCATGTATTTCTAAGTCATTAAGATTTTTTCCCCCCTCCTATTCTGGTAAACGTGTGTCCTGGGCAGTCAGAGAGAAGTGGTAAGATAGCAGTTTCCTGTTGCTAGATGCTTGATAAGCCATTCAGGCAATTTAGGAGCCAAACCTCCTATTTTCCTCAATAACCTAATTTACTGAAATTATCTTGTCATTTCTTATCTCATTCTCCCTGGTGAAGTCAATTTTTAACCTAATCTAATAAAGCAGTGTTTTTCAAAATGAAGGTCATAAAATCCATTTAGTGGGTCACAACCAGTATTAAAAAAAAAAGTATAACAAGACAGAAAATGTCAGCAGCATCATATGTTAGTAAGGCTTCCATAGTTTTATGAAACTTCAAGTTGGTTCTATATGTGGGGTTGTGTGTGTATTCTGGGTTGCAGTATAAAATGTAATTCTTACTGGGAGTTGCTGTCAAAAAGTTGGAAAGGCACTACCACAAGGTGGTATAACTGTTAGTACTATTTTGATAACAAGTGACAAATACCCAATTTTTTCTTTCTTTCTTTTTTTTCTGAGACAAAGTTTCACTCTGTCACTGGGCTAGAGTGCAATGGTGCCTTCATAGCTCACTGGAACCTCCAACTCCTGGGCTCAAGCTATCCTCCTGCCTCAGCCTCCTAAGTAGCTGGGACTACAAGTTTGCACCACCATGCCTGGCTATTTTTTTTCTATTTTTAGTAGAGATGGGGTCTTGCTCTTGCTCATGAACTCCTAACCTCAAGTGATCCTCCAGCCTCAGCCTCCCAGAGTGCTAAACGCCCAATTTTAAATGGAATTATGATATGTAAAAAATATATATCATATATATATATTTACATATGGGTTCAAGTTATTAAAAGGTACGTGGATAGGACTGGCTTCACGAGCATCTTGCTTAGGGCCGTGCAACGATTTCAGGATCTAATTTCTTTCTTTTCATTCTTCAGCTTTGTCTTTCTCTTCTTTCCTTGGTGTATTGGGTTCCTTCTTGAGTGGCAAGATGACTGTATGGCAGTTGCTGGTTTACACAATTCCAGGTTCAAGCCTAACAAAAAAGAATAAACTCCCTTCTCCCAGTGGTTGAACAAAGGTCTCAAAAGCAGTTCTCATTTGCCTGATTGGCTTGGCTGGCAGAAACCCCCCTGCGCTAAATGGCTTCTGCATAGGTTGAGGGCTTTGCCCCAGTGGTGGGGCCCCTCGCCTCCACACCGTGTAGACTAAGGGCTGGACTGCCACGTGAGCATAGCTGCTGGGAAAAGAGGGAAATGGATGCCGAGGAAATCGGGAATAAATGTTCCCTGCAGTGTACAAGTGCCCGGTTCCTATAGGCTGATTCCTCTTCTCTTTGATGCCCAAAATATTGAAAGATGAGCTGAGCTGTATTCAGGCAATTAGGTTATCAATATGATTTTTCATGTGTGTACAAAAATCCTTAGCTGTCACTTTTAACATGGTCAATATCAGGACTTATGAGATCAAAATACAGAACAAATCCAATTGATAGCAGTTACTCAACTTTCCAATGACCGTGAGGGGGGGAAAGGCAGATACATTGATTAAAAACCCACAACAGACCCAAAACCTCTTACAAGGGATGATCGTGATCCTTTTTTCATTTATGTGCAAATCTTGGAGGGCATTTATTTGATTCGGTTTGCTGTGCCAGTGTGATGAAAGTAGTTATTTAAGCAGTGTCTTAGAGCAAATTATTTGAAAAATACACCTCGTTAACGGCCAAGGTGAACAAGCACTCTGTTGTGCCACTCTTCACTTTGTGGTATTTGTCTGGGTCTGTGTTACTTTGCCTTTGGGGACGTGCTGTTTTAGGTGTCCTCTCACTTCACGTGTAATTATCCAGTGGGAAAGGGGGCCCTAATGGTGGATGGCTATGAGGATAGTGTCCACGCACAGCAGAGGTTCCCTAGAAGTGGGGTGATTGTGCTGGCTTGCCTAGGTCAGTCCTTGTTAGTGTCTGTGCCTCCAATTTGGATGATAAATTATGTGGTCACCCCACCTATAAAGGCTATTTTAGGGGGCCATGATCAGAGGATCTACTTAATGGATTAAATTATCTGATAAAGAATTTCTTTCACTAGGCAAAACTAAATAATAATGTCGAAGGATGTATCTTTATGTGGTCAAAGTGTAACAGAAATCAAGAAAAGTGACTACAGAACAGGTCAGGATAGCGCAGTCGTTGTCAGCCAGGGGTGATTTTGCCCCCTGCGGGACATTTGTCAATATCTAGAGAAATTGTCGGTTGTTGCCTCTTGGGGCAGAATGCTCCTG
Organism: Avahi laniger; assembly: GCA_963575035.1. Lineage (NCBI taxonomy): Eukaryota > Metazoa > Chordata > Mammalia > Primates > Indriidae > Avahi > Avahi laniger. The sequence goes on along the minus strand of CAUYSK010088541.1, from coordinate 2,669 downwards.
GCATCTAGGGGGTAGAGGCCAAGGATGCTGCCGAACAGCCTACAGTGCACAGCACAGCCCCACAGCAAAGAATTGCCCAGCCCAAAATGCATGTAGGGCTGAGGGTGAGAAACCCTGAGATACTGAGATACTGGTTACTGTTCTTTTCTTTTTGTTTTGGAGGCAGGGTCTTGCTCTGTTGCCCAGGTTGGATTGCAGTGGTGCAATCATGGTTCACTGCCACGTCCATCTCCTGAGTTCAAGTGATCCTCCTGTCTCAGCCTCCCGAGTAGCTGGGACTACAGACGTGCACCAACCACACCTGGCTAATTATTAAAACTTTTTGTAGAGATGTGGTCTCACTATGTTGTGCAGGCTGGTCTAGAACTTCTAGCCTCAAGTGATGCTCCTGTCTGAGACCCTCAAAGTACTGGAGTTACAGGCGTTAGCCACCACGCCAGCTGGGTTACATTTCCGAAGGAGAAAGTGTTTAGGAGCTTCTGGGGCAACAGAGAGGTAGGGATACGTGGGAGTTCACTTTGAAATAGTTTTTGAGCTGTATAGTTATATTTTGTTTACCTTTTTAATGTATGTTATACTTTTAAAAAAAGCATGTAAAAAAAACCGAAGACGTCCTTACCATAAGTTGAGGATAAAACTCCTGATGACTAGTAGCGTCCTGCACAAATGTAAAGGCTTAATAAATAACAGCAGAACTAATGGTGACAATAGCAGTTCACGGTGACCAAGTGCTCACCTGTGGTGGGAATTGCTCTGTGACGTTCATGAGGTGCCTTCTCTCAATGCTCACCACACCCCATGAGGTAGGGACTCTTATACCTCTCACCGTACAGCCAAGGAAACTGGTTATGAGATTGCCACTTGGCCAAGGTCATATAGTGTTTACTGAGTTCACAAAGTCGTTGTGTTAACTAGTATTTTATAGGGAGACAGGATAGGTTGTTGTTATGAACAGTGGTCCTAGTGTTGGATGACCTGCACTCAAATCCAGCTTCACCCCTTACTAAACGTGTGCTTTGAGCAAGTGACTTAACCTTTTTGTGCCTCAGTTTCCTCACCCATAAAATGGAGATAATACGAGTTCCCACCTCATTGGATTATTATGAGGTTGTTATGCCAAAATATAAAGTATTTCACACAGTGCCGATTTTGTATCAAATACTCCGTAAATGCTAGCTATCATTATTTGTGCTTTGTAGAGGCTAGGAAAAAAATAATAACTACATTATTTATGAAACACTGACCATGTGCCAGATTTTAAGCTAAGCATTTTTCAGTTATCATTTTCTGTCTTATTAGAAATCCTGTAAGATGGGCACTATGTCCGTTTATTGTTATTCCCTCCATTTTATAGATGAGGAAAACGGAAATTCCATGAAATTAGCAAGTAACGGAGGCTTAGTTTCAAACCCAGGACATTCTGACTCCAGAGCCATTGTTCTCATTTATTATGCATATTGTTAAACTTGGAAGACAGCCTTCAGATCCCAGCGGTCCCCAACCTTTTTGGCACCAGGGACCGTTTTCAGGGAGGACAATTTTTCCGTGGGACAGGGCGGGGGCAGAGGGGAGGTGGAGCTCAGACCGTGATAAGAGCAGATGGGGAGCAGCTGTAAATACTGATGAAGCTTCGCTCAGTGAGCCACTGCTCACCTCCTGCTGTGCGGCCTGGTTCCTGCGGTTGGGGACTGCAGAACTAACCCACAAAAATGAGCCCCAAAGAGAGGCTGTGACTTGGCAAGTTATTAAGGGATGGTGCAGGGCTAGAACTCAAGAGTTCTGCCTCCCACTGGCTCCCATGACCATCTCCATTTTGAGGACAAAGGCGTCCACCCTCAGAAAACCGTGCATGGTGGGAGCAGACACAGGCCAGAGACCCTGACTCAGGGTTTGGGAGATGTCTTCTAATCTAGCAGCAAAAAGTCTAGAGCTGTGTTTGCTAGAGTGGGGTAGGTGTATCCCTGATGGTGGTATATGAGTTAATTTTAGATGATAGATAAAGAAACATTTTACTTTAATAGCTATTTATTTATTTTAATGTATACCAGAAAAAAAGTTTCACCCAGATCCTCAATTTTTGTGAAAGATTATATTCCTTTCTGCCTTGTCAAACTGTATATTATTGCTTAGGATTTAACAGACTGGATATTATTGCTTAGAATGAGGCTAAGAAAGAAATGCTGTCAACATAAACTTATAAAAAAATACATATTAAGGAAAACATAGTGTATATGGTATTGAAAAATGGCCAGAATTACAAAGGGAAGATGCGAATGATGAAAGTTTGGGAAAGACTGGACTAGAACAATGTTTTTTGTTTTGTTTTGTTTTTGTTTTTTTGAGACATACTCTTGCTCTGTCACCCTGGTTAGACTGCGGCGGCATATCATACATAGCTCACTGCAACCTCAAACTCCTGGGCTCAGGTGATCTCCTGCCTCAGCCTCCCAAGTAGCTGGGACTGTAGGCATGCACCACCATGCTTGGCTAATTTTTCTATTTTTAGTAGAGACGGGGGTCTCACTCTTGCTCAGGCTGGTCTCAAAGTCCTGAGCTCAAGCGATCCTCCTGCCTCGGCCTCCCAGAGTGCTAGGATTACAGTCGTGAGCCATGCGCCCGGCGTAAAGCAACATTTCTTTGAACTTGGTGCACACGAATCACCTGGGGGG
>CAUYSK010088535.1:0-20428 GCA_963575035.1 Avahi laniger | reverse complement strand
GCCGGAAGCCCAGTGTTGTTCAGAGGGAGGAGGAGGAAGCCTACTGAAGAATAAAAAGGCCAGGCCAGGCGCGGTGGCTCACACCTGTGATGGTAACACTCTAGGAGGCTGAGGCAGGAGGATCCCTTGAGCTTAGGAGTTGGAGACCAGCCTGAGCAAGAGTGCAGCCTCACCCTTCTCTACTAAAACTAGAAAAGTTAGCCAGACGTCCTGGCTCAAGTGCCTGTAGTCCCCGCTACTTGGGAGGCTGAGGCAGGAGGATCACTTGAGGCCAGGAGTTTCAAGTTGTAGTGCTTATTGACGATGCCACTGCCCTCCACCTGGGGTGACAGAGCAAGACTCTGTCTTCAAAAAAAAAATAAAAATGAGAAGACCTTAGGATTCAAGTTTTTGTTTTTTTCATTCATATATAAAATTTTCTTTCACTGGGATAGACTAATAGACTAACGCCACCCACCGTAAAAACAAGCATCGCCCTGTCTGGCCTTGGCTAGGTGTGTCAGGAGCCTCAGTTAGCAATGCCTTCTTTTGTTGGGCGCTTTCTAAATGTTGATTATGTAAGTTTTATGTTGGAAATCTGGCTTCTTCTCAAACCCTTATTCGAAAAAGCAGAGTCAAATGAATATGTAAACAAATAAGTCAAATAAAGGAGCCAAATATAGTACAGTAATGATGTGATAATGGGCTTCTGTTTAAGGTTGAGTCACTCAGCTTGCCTGAGGACAACCTTTGTCTTTCTCCTTTTCTGTTCAAGCTGTTACTTAGCTGCAATATTATCTTGCTACAAAGAAGCTAATTGTTAGAGTCTCAAGGAGGAGTTTGTTGTATGACAGTTTTTCTGTCCTCTCTCATTAAAAGGGTACCAAATCTGGCTTCCTAGGAAGATAAATACTGTATAAATAATCTGTTCTAATATTTCTCATATGGAATTTGATCAAAGACTAGTTTTTTCAAAGGCGTTGGGTGGTCACGCTTTTATCATCTTCAGTAGAAACCGTGGCTTGTTCTGATCCCCGACTTTGAAACCCTAAGGAGATGCGCAGAGCGCTGCCTCAGGTGACAGGAGCACTTGATTCTTACCTCTGTCTCTCACGGTTGCTCCTTTTATGGAGTCAAAGTTGTTACCACAAGAGTCCAACAGTTCTTGCCATTTCTTAAAAACAGGGAAATCATGCTGATTTTGTGGCTATGGAAAATGCACCCTAAGATAGTTAAGTGCTGTACCATCAAAAGTAAGTGACACTGCCAGACTGCAGATTTTTAGCTTTGTGCCAGCCCAATAAGACACGATTATGTGGTTACTCTTTTGTCTTCAAGGAATTTTCCTGTTGCCAAATCACACACACGTGAAGAATTCATTCTTTTGGTTTGACACAAGTGTCTTTTAAAACATTCTTTTCCTCTGGCATTCTGTGGGACCAGTCATTCGCATTCTGAATTAAAAACAAGAATGTTGCTATTTATCTATCGTAATAATCCAAATAATTTGCCGAAGATTCAGTGTCCCTTTCAGGACTGCCGTGACTAATTGGCATTCTTGAACTCGTAGCATCTGCCAAACTATTGTCAAATTAATGTTTTCAATTCCACTCATGAGTGTTATTTCTTTAGCTGGATGGTTTTGCCTTATATTTAGTATGTAAAGTGCCAGCAAATAGATTCATTGCACAGGACTCAGTGAAGTAGAAATTCATTAGATTTTTTTCACAGGACAGTTTTACCAAAATCTTAAATTTAAGTTTCTGATATCTTAGGTTTCTCAATCATCAGTTGCATACTTGCTGTCTTACTCTGTGTGTTTAGCATTGTTATTTCAATCTGGAGGAAGGAGGTTAGTAAGTACTAAGTTTCCAAACAGGCTGTGGAGATGGAGTTCTGTTTCTCACACGTCTGGGTGGCAGAGGTCAAGGCAGGGGACAAAGGCCACGTATGCCAGTGATAGACCACAAAGCCTAGAAGGCAGAAGATGGTGGGACTCTCCAGCGTGTAGCAATGGTGTGCCGTTGCTGGTTCATTGCAATTTGGGGAACTTCTGTACATATGGTTCCTCGAATGCCTTTCTTCCTTTATGCTGCGTTCGTCTAAGTTTACTGGGGTCACTGGCAGAGAAAATACCACCTGCTTGAGCTGTTGACAGACACAAACATTAAGTTGACCAAATCTTTTAGATGGAGGCAATGAGGAGACATGCCTTAGAGAGAAATCTGTTTGCACTTTTATAAAATTAACATAATCTACTCCCCTCACTATTGCTGATAGTGTGACAGCTTCCCCTGCCATAATCCCATTCCTCCACACAGTAAATCGGCACTACGAGATGGTGGGAATCCAGAAGGTTCGGCAGTGCCCGTGGGCACAGTGCAGCATTTCTGTCTCTGCTGGGCTCTGAGCGGCGGAGCTCATTCTAAGGGGTGAATCAGACCAGACCCATCCCTGAGAGCCAGACTGGCGCTGTGTCTTCTGCCCACCTTCACGTTCCTAGAGTCTGTGCTCACGGGGAGTGCCACGTGGCCACAGTGCTGCAGTGTTTTGTACTCATAATTGCCTCTTTTGTGTAAGCAGGGCTTTTGTTTGAAATGTTGCCCGGTGTTTGTCACAAACAGGAGCATGTGTCAGTAAGAGCTCCTGTACAGGTGTGTCAATGAGAGCTTTTATTCTGCTGGCCCTTGGCTCTTTACAGACATGGTCTCACTGTCCCTTGTCCCTGACAGAAAACAGGTAGGAGGGGACTGTGTTATCATTCTGCATTCAAGAGAAGGGACTTCCCGGGTTCTGGACTAAGCCTGAGCAAGGAGAAAAGAGCGTGGCTTAGCCTGGGGTGCGGTGCCTCGGTTGATCTCCAATAAATTGATGTCTAGTATTTCTTGATTAAAGAAAACCATTGCAGAAGCAACAAAATTTCCCGAGTTTTAAGGAAAAGTTTGTAATAAACTTAGCTGTAATTTTTAATGTGTGATCCACAGCATGTTAGACAGTTTTCAAGTCAAGACAGTGGTTAGATGGTAACCAGTCAGAAAGAACCCAGCAGACGGAGGCTGCAGTGGCCTGTGCAGACGGCGCCGTAACAGCAAACAGGCAGGTGGGGGCTTCTCATTCTCCATAAGAGAACAGAGACCCGACGGGGTCGGGGCTGCCCAGGATATTGTTATCGGGCTCCTTAGGGTCCAGTATCAGCGGATGCCACAGAGAGTTGCATCTGGCCCTGGGCAAGCATTTCCCAGCACATCAGCAGGAGCGGCCTCCGTGGCGGGCCGTGACTGGGTCAGGATTCTGCTGAAACGTCTCTGCCCCGGGGGCGTCTTGGCCCTGCTCAGCTCTGGCTGGCTCTGCACCGAGTTGTACACAGCCTAGTTGCCTTTGTTATTTTATTTTTCAGAGAACCCAAATATGAAGAGAATTTAATAATAGAATAACATTATCTACTTTCCTTTAAATATGTGCTCAAGGTACATTTTTTTTTTAACTTAACAGCTTTGGCTTCATAATAAAATTAAGTTAAAAAAATAGAACTGCCATACAAAACCTCAGTTTGTATGTCTTGGGCCCTTGTATGTATTAATTCATATGTGACATTCTTGCATGTGACAGATGCCTACATGCCAACACGTTAATGAGTTTGCGCACTGATAATCTGTGGTTGCCCTTAGATTTCACCGAATGTGAGAGGAGGAGCAGCAGAGGACTTTTAGGAGTTAGAAAAAGAATTCTCTGGTTGCTAGATAGGCACTTGATCTCTTAAGTCAGTGTTGCACTCTGGAGATCTGACTTTCTGAAATCTACCACAAGACTGACCTAGAGTCGTACGTGATGGGAAGGATGCTTTCAAGATCATTCAGTAGCTTAAAAAAAAAAAAAAAAAGACCTTTGGGATGTAGTGGTGGTTGAATCTGGAAGATTCTACCTTCCAGATGCTTGTGTGTATGTTTAAGATGTTTCTATCCCCAGCCACATATTATTTCAAATGGCGAGCGACTTACTGTTAAAGCCAGAGTAAACACACCAGTAATGTTTTTGCACAGTTGGGCTACGTGTGTATACGCCGCAGTACTGAGTGTGGGGAGCCGGTCATGAACTGTTTACTGATAAAGGTTTGCCTCTGAGTATGGATTTTTGTGAAGAGTTCTGGTTTCAGTAATTGTTTACTGTGAATAGCATTTTTTTGTTTTTAATTATAGAAATCGTCATGAAGGGAGATCATTTCTTTGTCACGAAATACCCTTATTTCTTAATGACTTGCTACTCTTCATTTACCAAAAGTGAGTGCCATTTGGGAGAGCAAACCCACAACCATCTTACACCAACTCCACCACAGAATTAGTTTTACAGGAAAACAAACTCAGTTGCCAAAACTTTGCCTCAAAAACTTAAAATTGCTTTCTTCCCTGGTACCTCCCCTTTTCCAAACACTCCATTTGGGTTTCCAACTCTAGCCTTACATGCTAACCCTAAGCCCTGTCCTCTGCTTTTAACACGATTTCCTAAGGTGTTTTCTGAATGGCATTAGTGCAGTGAGATATGCTTTCTGAAAAACACAGGAGGTTCCGTATCAAAATAAGCGTAAGAAACACTGTATTCTGTTCCTCTTCCCTTGGGGTTCGCAGCGCCCATCTGCCGGCCCCTCCGGGCTCGCCGCGGCCCTGTCTGTCCCCAGCCCTCCCAGAGGTCTCCGCGATTCCTGCCATTTGGGCCCCGCTGTGAGCCGCTCCTCCCCGGTCCACCTGACCACGCTGTCTGACCCACCGTCCACTCCCGCCAGCCCCTGACATGTCCTTCCTTTTGTTCTTTTCCTCCCTCTCTGCCATCCCATCGAAATCTCAGTTTGTAAGTGCTGTGACTTAGTTTTGTTCAACACTGTATTTCCGCACCTAGAACAGGGCCGAGTACTGAAAAGGCAGGCAGTGAGGGTTATTCGCACGTTCTTGGAAACTCCAGTCAAGACCCCGTGGCATCTTTTTAAACTCCTTCCCCCCTTTCATTGGGTTTCCCGCGCCAGCCTCTGTGGTTCACTTCCACGCTGGGTGCTTTCTGGTGGCCTCTTCAGAGCCACTCTCACTGTGCCGGGCACTGCTCTGAGTGCTTAGTACACAGGAGTTCATGTTCTTTTCCAAAGAACCCTATGAGATACATGCTGTTAATATCCACATTGTACAGAGAGGGAAATGAGGCACACAGTCACTAGGTAACTAGCCTAAGCCACACAGCTTTTAAGTGGTAAAAAAAAAAAAAAAAAAGTGTTCTCACTTCTGCGCCTTTATTCCTGCTGACCCTGAATTCCTTCCTCACTGCCTCTCTACTTGTCCACGTCCTCATCCGCTTACGTGCCCTTACGAGGCAAGTATACTGAGAACTGCCCAAGTAAGAGGACTCATTCTGTAGGAGCACACAGGTGTGTCCTGTCCGAGAGAGCTTGCGGCTGTTGTTTTGGAAAACCCAGTTCTCTGCTCCTCTCGGTGAGACGGTCGATGCTGCCCTGCCCATCTGTGCCAGGAACGCGGCCCTCGGCGCAGGCTGCCTGCAGGAGCTCGTTGCCTTCTGTCATCAGAGGCTGCCCATTTACACAGTCGCGCGACGGGTTTATGTGGCGCACAGGGTAATAATGGGAACTGGTGTGTCCCCAGTCGGGTCCGCCGTAACAGAGAGCTATAGCTACAGTTACTTTTACCTTTCAGGTGACTTCAAATCCTAGCTCTTCTAGTTCTCAGATGCAAGGCTGTAGTGAGAAGCAGCACAGAACTATACTTCCAAAACTGTAATTTCTACTTGTCCTGAGCCTGACTTTGTACGTGTGGTCTGACTGCAGATGGCTCTGGACAAATGCTGACTGGGGAGGAGAGGTCAGAAGTGGAGAGTGCATCCCTTCACTTGTTCCGGAAACATTGTGTGTCTGTTAACAAACACTGTGATTAACGAAAGAGCCATGATGCTAAAAGCACACGTAGGAATAGTGTGATAGGTGCTACGAGGAAGAGAAACATGGGACAGTCACGAAAGGGGCAGACTCAGTCAGGGACGTCCTTTCGAAGAGACACCGAAGGCTGGTAGGTAACCCCGCGAAGAAGCGCAGGAGCGAGGAGGGCTCCAGGCTCAGGAAAGGGGGCAAACTGCACGTTTTGTCCAAGGATTGCATGGTACTGAAAACTGAGGCTGTGAGTGATAACTCCGGTGGCTCTCGCTGTCAGCATATCTCAGGCTCACTGCGGCTCCCTACATACCAAGATCAATTCCAAGTAAGTAGGATAGGACTGGAAGTTTGTTCAGAAGCAGGTGGGAGGGGGCGGAGGGGACGGGTGAGTTCACACCTAACGTGTACAGTGCACACAGCCTGGGGCATGGGCATACTTATAACTTCAACTCAAACAGTAAAAAAGAAATTTAGGTAAGCAAAACGCTTGTACCCCGTAATATATTCTGAAATTAAAAAAAAAAAAAACCTTTAGTCATGCGCTAACATTGGTTTCTTCTTTATCTTAAAAAAATAAGTAAATAAAGTTTGATTAACTATTTCTTAGATGTTACAAACACAGGCTATGACAATATTTTATTTCTTTAATTTTTTTCTGTAATGCCAAAGTCTAGTGTCATCTTATTTGAACTTCAGTGGCAAATGACTAAAAAGGTCAAACCTGGAAAAACAGGTTTTATCCATTAGGATATTTTCCACTGTAGCCATCAGAAGACTCGACTACAAGTAGATCAAGTGTCAAGTCAGGGTTTCCCGACCTGACTCACAGCACGAGTCTGGGGTGGGTTAACACCGCACCGCAGGAGCAGTGTCAGGGCCGGTCTCTCCATCGCAGCCTGTCATACTGGCATGTGACTGGTTCTCCTCACAGTCCTGGGTGGATGTAGCAGGTTTGGCATATTTCTGACACTGTCAGCGAAGAAGGGGGGCATTTCTTCCTATGTTTCTTCTTAGACACGGGAGATTGTTAGCCGGAGCACCTCGCCCTCTCTCCCAGCTCCGTCCCCCCATCTCCTGGGCCAGAGCCATGCCGTCCTTCCCTGATGAGCACGCTGAAGAGTGAACGCCCAAGAAAATCAGGAAAAGTTCAGCTAAGAAACAGAGGGGCGTGGGCAGGAGGAGAGATGGGCAGGCTTAGGGTTAGGGTGGGGGAGACCGGGAGCGAGGCCGGGAAGACGCAGGTGACGGATGAGGGCTGGGTGCAGAGCTGCCGTCTTCTGCTGCGTATTTAGCGATTGTTTCGTTCCCAGCGCTGGTGGGTAAAACAGTAAGAAGCTGAGAGTTGGGGAGCCCAATGCTGAGGTACATCCTTAGCCTTCTGGGGCTTTCTTGCGCATCAGTGAAGTGGTATAAGCACATAATCCCTTAACATGTTTGCAGTAAACCTTTTTTAAACTTAGAAATAGCTTATCACGAAATATAAAATATAAATAAGGAAATAGGTACAATGTATATGTATAGCTTAATAATAAAACGAAATTCTTACCTATTTCTAGTACTTTGAAGCCCCCAGGTGACCCTCCCCAACTGCATCCACTACTCTCCCTGAGAGGTAGCCACCACCCTGAATTTCTGAGTAAATCATACTCTTCTCTTTATAGTTTTACTTTATAGTTTTCCTAGGTTTGTCTCTCAGACTTTTGCATGCATTGGAATTCACCTAGAGAGCTCGTCAAAACAGATCGCTGGACCTCGACTCAGAGTTTCTGATTCAGTGGTCTGGGGTGATGCCAAGAATGTGCATTTCTCACAAGTCGTCGGGTCATGCTGACGCAGGGACCACACTTGGAGAACCACTGCTCTCGCGATAGACCGTTTAGCTCTGGCCCATTTATGAATGGAAGCGTATTATATATATTTTTCTGTGACTTGCTCGAATTTTAACTCAAATTTTCTTTGGAATTCAACTTTGTTGGTACAGGTGGTGATGGGTCGTGCATTTCCCCGTTGTCTAGATTCCATTTCTCATCCATCTCTGCCCACTGCCCTGGGAGGGAAAAGAAGGGAAATAGGAAGCAACCTGTTCGAGGTGCCAATAAGTGACTCGGCGGCCATCGAGCATCCAGCTCCGTGGCCTGGCTTACAGGGCTCCGGCGGCCGTTGCTGCCCTTGAAAGGAAAGGCTCTGAGATGTGACCGGTCCCAAGAGCCCTGGGCTCTGTGAGTTGAGGCAGCTTGGGGTGCACCAGCGTGGCAGGACCCGCAGACCTCCCAGAGCCCTCTAGGATAGGGCAGACCTTACGTCATATAACACTGGCCTGCCCTAATCAATCAGGATATAAGGGGATGGTAACAAACGGAATATTCCCGACATTCCTATGTAGTATATATTTTTATACCTGTTTTACAGGAGATGTTTCAAACTTGCCCAAGGTCACAAACCCAGTACACAGTAGAGTCCGATTTCAAATCTAGGTCTGATGACAGATCACATCATTCTTCCACTTTACATTGCTGCCTCCCTGGGACGGAAACGTAGGCCGTCCCCGTCCTCAGCATTTCCCTAACCGCGAAGCCATATGCCCCGAAGGCCTCTGAACTTTCTCTGAAACCCAGTTCCAGCCAGTGTGACGCGAGCTGCTGCGGCAGCTGCGCTAGAGCAGAGCGGAGCGACGCGCGGACACCGGGCGCCGTCTCTGGTGGGCCCGAGGGTGTCACCGGGATTTACGCCCCACAGCTGACCGCACCGCCTTGTGCTCTGTCCCGCAGGGGGTTTCCAAAGAAGGCCTGCAGAACTGCTAGGATAGCCTCGGACGAGGAGATCCAAGGCACGAAGGACGCCGTCATCCAAGACCTGGAGCGGAAGCTGCGCTTCAAGGAGGACCTCCTGAACCACGGCCAGCCGGTACGGGCCGGGCTCGGCGGGCTGGCGCTGCGCCTCGGCGCTCTTCCCTCGCTGCTTTAGCTTTGGCCACGGAATTATCTTGTCACTCCTGAATCTCAGCGCTCCTCTTGGTGTTATGGCTCGAATCTGGAGAAGGGGGGACGTGAACCGGCTCCTTCTGTTTGGTCTTCACGGCCCCCTCCCGTGCACGCAGCCAGGAGGGAGGACCAAGTGCAGGGGGAGGAGGGAGGAAGGGCGCGCAGTGGGTTTGGGGGCAGAACAAACGAGTGGCGCCATGTTCTAAAGCAAAGGGACCGTGGGGATGCCATTCCGGCTGGCTGCGTGTGGCGGGGAGGGGACGTGTGCGCTTGACCGGTTTGTATCTCTCCAGCCGCGGTGACTGGAGTTCGAGTACCAAAAGGAGAACCTGGATTCTGTGGCATGTTTTCCTTCTACACAACAAACACCTTTCTAGAGAAACCATTGCTAGGTCTGAGTTCTGTTCTGCCAGATCCCGAGCCAGCGTCTGAAAGGGCAACGCCGGTCCTCCCGGCCACGCACCGACCAGGCCCAGCCCCGCGCAGCTTCCGGCGGTCCAGGGTGGCGTGGCCGCAGACGGTTCTGCACGCTTGTTCCAGTGTGCTAAAGCAAGACGACTAAGCTCAAGAAAAAAAAATAATTATGTTTTAAGGCTATGGAATTGTAGAGGACATAAATAGATCTGAAAATATACATATGTGAGATGTTTTCACCATTGGACTTACATGTTTCTTCATCAGTTTTGTTTTTGTTTTTTGCTGTATTTTAAAGGGACAGGAAAAGCAAGTCCAGCAAATAAGATTTCCCAGGTAAAGGAGAAGTGCCTCTTGTAGCTTTATTATGGAATTGTAACCAGAAAAATTTGCCTGGCTCTTAAGTAGAAGAAAAGGACCTCTTTGTATAAAATCTCCTTCTCAAACACCTTTTTCAGAATAGAAAGCTTGCTATGTTGATTAGGTTTTCTGGGAATTTTAATTACCAAGCACTGACAAATAAAAGTGTGAGAACAGGCCACATCTGATTGGAAAGGCAGAGAATAGGAAGAGGGGTGTTGAATTCTGATTTTAATTATTAGGGCATCTTAATCTGATTAAAGAAGATTAAAATTCTAATGAGTTCTATGTTAGCTACTCATTTCACTGAGTATGGAAGATTTTCACAAAGAGAAAATATTTTCTCCTTGAAATAAGTGATTGCATGTGTAAATGTACATACTTTGGAAGTTTTCCCATGCTCTGTAAACTAAAGCCTTTAAAAGATTAAAATAAATACTTATGGGAACTTTTTCAAGCCAGGTAAAGACATCTCTCCAGCTTTTTTCTTTTTAGTTGTTTATTTAAATATTCCTTATGGAATAAGATTTTCTTGGTTAAGCTAAGGCTTTTATAAGCTATTATTCAATCACACTATGTATATTATATGTATATTTATGTTGTATATTTTATGTATCTCTTATATATAAGTATATAATATTTATATTTGTCTGTTTAGCAGTGAATAACAGTCACAATAAGTGCCATAGATATCCACATTTGAAAGCCTAAAAGGACAAGAAAAGTAAGGTTGCTCTTTTTAGAAAATGGGATTTTCAAACAACTTTTTCCTAATGTTACATATTATTCTCTTATTTTTGGCTTCTGTAGACAAAGGCTTGTATATCCACATGGCAGAGATTTAGAAATAAAACTGTCTTAGTAAGAACTAAGTTTAAAAAAAAAAACTGAAGTAAATTTGGCTCCTAAGGGTAGCAGGTGAGATAACAGATACAGCACTGGTATTTCTGCTTCTGAGGAGCGGGGTGGAAATTGCTGCAGGCCTGCCTTTCCTGCTGATACAGTTCTCCATGAAAACATTAGGGAAGCTTTTTAAGAGAGTAGGTATTTAAAACTCTTTGAATATTGAATTCACTGATTTTTTTAATAGATGTGAGAAGGTTAATTTGAATATTAGCGTACTGGACTGTGATGCCCCACATACCTCTCGGACACCACCTCTACCTCTTCTTGCCCCTGCCCTTTTTTTATTAAATGAACTAATTTGAACTTCAGGACTATTTGTCATTTGGCACTGGACTTGTTTCACTTCCCGGTTTCAGCTGGGATTGGAACCAGCAATTACTGGAAATTGTAAATTTACCCAACATATTTTCCTGATTAGAGACTTTCCAATAGAATTTGCATCTACATTCAGAAGTTGGGAAGTTTATCTGAAATGGCTTCTGTACATTTTTAAGATTCCACTACACTATTTTCTATTTCTAATCACACACCTGCTTATAAAATGCCCCAGATGGGGTAGATGGTTTCTGGAAGCTCCTCCCAGAGCCATGATTCCAAGTCACTTTAGAACCAGCACTCAAGAGCAGGAATCACCCCAATACACAGACATAAATGTTGGCATTTCTCGTGTGTAAGAACAGCCTGGCAAAAACAGTTGGGGCCGAATCCAAGCGCTGGTTGCTAATTACACACACGCTACCCCTGTGTTTGCCGCGTGCGAAAGCCGTCTGCCTCTAGCAGTCCTGAACTGTGGACGTTAGCCCTGGCAAGTGTCTCAGTCCCGTCGCTAACTCAGCCACGTGCAGTTATTCTTTGTGGGTGATCACATTCGCCTTCGTTCACCCCCCAGCAGCGTGGGAGGTGCTTTTAGGAGTGAGAACCTCAAAGCAAAGAGGATAGTCCCTGCTAGCTGGTCTAAACATCCCTTAGCTGACAGTTACTGAGCATGTGCTATATGCCAGACACTGCTAAGTGATGGATGGAATTATGTCCATCTGTGATACCTGTTCTTTTCATCTTCCTATTGATCAGTTTCTTCTCCTTTGGAGGATCTTTCTGTTTTTCCTGTCAGCCTTGGAGCTGACTTGGCTGTTCTGAAGCCTACGGATGGCTATAAAAATAACATTCCCTTTAAATTGTACTGTGCTCTTTCCATATTGTTTCTCGTCTATGTTTTTCATTAAAGATAAGGATATGACACGTGTTTTCTACGTGGCTTCTGCTTTGCGGCTTATTGCTCGCCTTAAGTCGGCGTGGTGTTGGTGGGCGTCTGTCTGCGTTGGGTGGTCAGGACGAGGGGGAGGTGAGGGGCAGACCCCAGAAAGAAGGGAACGAAACAGATGCCTTTTACACACAGGAGTCTGAAGCTGGAGAGAGAATAGTTAATGATCGAAAACATCAAAACTTGTTTTTTACTCTTTTTCATAAGGCCATATGTAGTTGTGATTTTTTTTCTAATTTTGTCTTTTTGTGACTTCTTTGTCTAGAGGCTAACATATGAAGAAAGAATGGCTCGCCGACTGCTAGGTGCCGACAGCGCGACTGTCTTTAACATTCAGGAGCCAGAAGAGGAAACGGCTCATCAGGTATTGGGTGGCTCTGCGTTTCTTAGAAAAATAACAGTTTTCTCCTTTCCCCATACTTTTCGAGGACGCTATTCTTGGGATCAGTTCTGTGGAAAGTAGAAAGCAAGGCACAGAACACTGTGTTAGTATCAGTCAGCCTCATAGCTAACATTTACGGAGCACAGACTGTGTACCAGATGGTGTGAAGTCCTTGATAGAATTATTTCCTGTTCTTTTTATCTTCTTATTTATTAGTTTATTCTCCTTTCAAGTTTTTCCTGTTTTTCCTTTCGTATGCTTTAATGCAAAACAGTTCTCAATGACATTGTTTGAAAGAGCTAGTATAGCTTTCCCGTTACAGTTGACCCCTGAACAACGGGGGTGGGGGCACCAACCCCCTGCACAGTTGAAAATCCACAGAGAACCTGTGACTCCCCAGACAGCCTCCTGGTGACCAGAGGCCTTACCAGTGACATAAACAGCTGATTGACACACATTTTGTATGTTATATGTATTATGTACTGTGTTAATAAAGTAAGCTAGAGAAAAGAAAATGCTTTTATGAAAATCATAAGAAATAGAAAACATATTTACTGTTAAGTGGACTGGATCATCATACAGGTCTTTATCCTCATCACCGCGCTGAGTGGGCTGAGGAAGAGGAGGACAAGGAGGTTCAGGGTGACAGAGGTGGAAGGAAATCCATGTCTAAGTGGACCCTCATAGTGCAGACCTGTCTTCTTCAAGGGCTAACTGTGCATTTTTAATACCTAGTCAAAGTAAAATACCTCTGTACAGGAAAGACTATGTCTTTATCTTCTTTCACATATACACAGGTGCTCCTTAGCTTAGGATGGGGTTACGTCCTGAGAAACCCATCGTAAGTTGAAAATACTGTAAGTCAAAAATGCATTTAATACACCTAACCTACCTTAAACGTGCTCAGGACACTTACGTTAGCCTACAGTTGGGCAAAAACGTCTCGCACACAGCCTATTTATAATAAAGTGTTGACTGTCTCATGTAAGGTACCGAATACTCTACGGAAAGTGAGAAAACAGAATGGTGGCAGAGCACTCACAGGACGGTTTCTACCAAATGCCTGTCACTCTCGCACCGTTGTAAGTCAACGCGTAAGCGGGAGACCACCTGTGGTCATGAGCCACTGATCGGCAAGGACCTGCAATGCTCTTGGCGCCTCTGCTGCCACCAAAAATGTCACTTCATGGGTTTGATACAAGCTGCGTTATAATCTCTACTGCTTCCATTTGGAGTTTCCAGATTCAGTCTCAAGCTAAAAGAAAGTTTTAAAACAAGTTTAAAGGATCAAGTAAACTCTTTCTCATGTCTATCGTCATCCTTCAAAATCTGAAGGTTTTTCTGTGCTAAATACGACTGCCACAAACGTTTCACTTAAAGAAAACTAGAAACCTTGCTACGTTATTATTTCTATCATTAGTCTTCACTTCTTTTTTTCTACCGTTACAGGAAATGGGGTCTCCTCATGCTCCTGTAGGGAATCCTCTGGATGGTCAAAAGGTTCACTTTTCACCTTTCTCTCTTTCTGTTCTTTCCCTGTGTCCGTTTTCTTCCGCTCTTCCTTTCCGTCCTCGTGTCTGTCTTTACTGCCGCGTATCATGAATGCTACGACTAGTGTCTGTTTTCGTGTAACATCAGATGAACAAAATACTGGAGGATGATTTTCCTTGTCATTTATTTACAAACTTGAATTTAATTCGGTCAATAGTAGATACTCTGAACTTTTAATCATTCAGCTTTTCATTTGTTATACCTTTCTAGGAGAAAAAAGTAGTAACTCTTAAATTGATTAATTTGATAGTAATCAGACAAAACAGTGTATTTTTTGTAGTTTTATTCATACCATTGTATTTCTTCCTTCAAACCAACAAACTTTTTGAAGGATTAACTTCCTTAAAGTACAGTTAAAATTACCTTTTATTTAATACTAAATAGAAAATATTTTGCCATGGGCTGCCTTATCTTCATTCCACTTTGCAGGCAAAAAAACAAAAAGAAACACTACAGGATTCACTTTAATCACATCGTAGGATGTTGATGTGTTCTTTGCAGTTTTTTTTAGCCAAAATTTTGACTGGACTGTCAGTTCTACTTTTCTTCTGAACTGAGCGGGTTCCTAATAGCTGCAGAGCTAAGGAGAGCCCCTGTGAGGCAGGAGATTGTTACAGGTGAAAAAAATAGGGGCATTTTTTTCCATTATTCTGCTAAAATTCTACGTAGCATTGCAGCTGCTTGCCACGTGTACCGTTAGCCTCTGGAGAGATGCGCCAGCCCGCAGCAGCTTTCGTCCTGCAGAGGGAAATCAACGTCCCACTGTATTTCATTTTTATGAACAGTTTGGGAACACACAGCCTTTGCATTTGCCTTTCTGTCCTTCTCCCTCTTCCCCTGCCCCCAAAAAGAAAAAACTGCTCATCTTTTGGGGTTCCCCCCCTTTTTCTTTCTTTCTTCTTTTTCTTGGATGATAGGGCTTGAAGACAATTTGAAATACCACATATACTCACTTCCAGATGTTTTTTGTTTAATATGGAATTGAACTGGGCTCAGACTGTGTTTCTAAGCTCTGTGGTAGAAATATCCCTGTGTTCTCAGTGCCTTACGGGAGAGGGGCTCAGAGTCATGAGATGCATCGTACCGCAAGGCACTGAGGCCGCTGACTGGCACTTGGTTTGATCTAGGAATACAAAGTCTCCAGCTGTGAACAGAGGCTCATCAGTGAGATCGAGTACAGGCTGGAAAGGTCTCCCGTGGATGAGTCGGGGGATGAAGTTCCTTACGGGGAGGCTCCTGTGGAAAACGGAGTGGCACCGTTCTTCGAGACGAAGCTGAAGCACTACAAGATCTTCGAGGGAATGCCTGTCACTTTCGCATGTAGAGTGGCCGGAAATCCAAAGCCAAAGGTGAGCCGAGAAAACATAGTGGAAATTTGAGCTTTTTAAGAGTCATTTTCTGAGGAAGAGTTTAGCTTCCAGAAGGTAGCACGTACGGTAGGAGGGAGAGATACAGACGACCTTTCTCAGTACCCACGACGGAAATGTTTTAAGTACCTTTGCGTTCAGGGCCATCTTCGGAAGGCATTAGAAAGCAAAAGGGGTGGTGTGGGGAGTGGAATCTGGGGTTGAAGAATAGAGTACCATCAAAGGGGCCCCAAATAATGGCGCGTGAATAATTAACCAGGAACTTTCACACCTGTATTATTCACTCCTTACAGTTAGTCCCAAATTGCAAGTGACTGAACTGAGCTCTGTGTGGCTGGTTAACTTTGCCAAGGTCAGAGAGCTGGAGAGTGGCCGGGCTTGGATGTGAACCCATGCTCTGTACAGAGAATTAGCCACTGGGTACAAAAACTTCAGATCTCTAATGTGCAAAACCAGGGCTTCCTACGTGCACCAAGGGAGGTGGGGTAAGGAGCACAGCTTAGGACGGATGATCAGCTTCCGGTGCCCGGGAGGACTAGGCTGAGCGGATGGGAGCCCTGGCCACACAAACAGCGATGTGCCGGTAAGGAGCTGCCCGTCTTTAAAGGGAGGACTAGAGGAACTGCTCACTGGCCCCGCAAAGCAATCGACAGGAGTACATTTTCCCCAGAACTCGAGTGAAAAGAATAAAAAAGGCGAGAAATTGAAACCCTCAAACTACACTATCACATGATATAGAGCCAAAAGTTCAGAAATTAATACAAAATGTAGTTCTGGTCGATTAAAATCCTTAGAAGCAAGCAAAAAGTGTCCTGTATACTTGCACAGCTTGAGATGTCTCAGACTTCAACAGGGTACAAGGGAGGAAATGCAACTGAATATCAGTTCATGAAAAAAACTCACAAACCACGAGGAAATAAACCACCATGAAAGTCAACAGTGCAAGGAACAGAAAAACAGAAGGCCGAGTACTGCACAATATTGAACAATGTTAAAGACGTTCTAAAATAACTATATTTAAAGTAATGAAACAATTTAAAAAGGAATAGAAACTATAAGAACAGGACAGTACCAAAACTGTAGATTTGTAAAATAAGCATATAGAAATGAAAACACTCACTGAAATTAGAAGTTGACCAGTGTGTAAAAGAGCTGACATGAGGGTCAGAGCGGAAGAAAGGGAAGTGGTGTGAAGATACCTGGCACTTTCAGGCACTGATTTCCTGCAGCTCCGTGCTCTGCTTTGTTTTCATGATTATGTACATTTTACCATCATATACTTTCCTTAACACTGAATTCCAACCCCATAGTCAGAGAAAGATAGAGAAAAGAAAAATAGCCTTAAATTTTCAAACTTTTATCCACTTCTAATAAAATGGGATTTTCAAAATAAAGTCTATTATTATAGAAAACTTCTTTACCATATTCTTGGCATAATTTGGATAATAGCTATGTTTTCACAGTATGATAGCAAATGTATTAAAAATAAATTTGCAGCTTAGGAATGAAATTTGACAAGAAATTATATCTTGAACTTCTAAAATATTTACAAAAAGATCCCATTTTTAAACCATACTCAAGGCTTAAGATCATTGATTCCTATTCTCATAGAATCCTGTGGTTCACTTGAAAGACGGGCTTTTGTTTTTTCCCCTCATACAAATTTAAATGTTTCACAGGTTTAAGAGGCTTAATTATTTCAAAGTGTTTATCATCAGATTTTCCTCTTTCAGCCTTCCTTCTGCTCTCTCACCCTTCTTCCCTGGTTTATTACAGAACTGTCTACTTCTGCATGTGTTATACAGATTGTACTAGGATTACTAAAGCATGGAATACTCATTAAGTTTAAAGAAATGCATTCTCTTCTTAGCTTATGTTTTAAAAAAAAAATTATTCCTCCCTTGGAATGCTTGTTCTCACTGAGACCTGGGAAGATTGAAAATAATTTCTAATTTACCCGTTTTCATTCTTGTACCCTTCCCCTCTCCCGCCATTAGTCTTAGTAACAATTTTGGAAATATTTCTTAACTCTTATTTGAAAGTTTATTCCAAGTTTAAGGGAGATTAAAAAATATGATTAAAGAAATAACTCTCAAGAACTGGCATGATGGCAAGAATGCAAGATGAAGAAATTGTGTACTAATTACAACTTCTTTGTTCCATCAGAAATAATCAACCACCACAAAGAACACAATAATTATGAAGTATGATGCTTTATGTAATTTTTAGAACTGAAAATTATTAGTCTAGTTGATGATTAATTTTTACATTCTAGAGATTAATAAAGAAAATTTTTTGTAAATTTGGAGCTATCTGAAAATAGGAGTTGGAAAAGTTACAGCAGTGAGATCCTGACAATTCATGCATTATTTAGTGCTACATATATATATTTTTAGCCTTTTCCCATCTTAGGAATGTAGGTTTGAAAAAGATTTTTCAGGTTCAAATACTTTGATAGAGAGTTGGATTTGAGTGCCAGTTTGTGTTCTCAATTTGCATATTGATTTACAGTAAGGAAGAAATTTATTTTAAAAACTAAAGGGTCTAAAGTAGGTTTCTTTTGCTAGGGATCAGTTAGAAATGCTTTTGGTTGCAAGGAGCAATAATGCCAAAGAACTCTCTGTGGCTTAAAAAGAATGGAGGGTTTATTTTCTTATCTGACGGTAAGTCTGGAGGCGGCTGCTGCCGGTGTCAGTCCAGCGCCTCAGCTCTGCCGGGGCTGCGGTTCATTGCACTGGGCTCACCTTTCACCTGCAGTTCACAGGCTACATCCGAAATCGTAGCGAAACATCAGACACCCTCGGACTAATGGCCTTGTGTAAAGGTGAGGGAAGGGAAGAGGATCTATAGAAGTAGTTGGACCACTTAAAAATGTTTATTTAATCAAAATTGATTTTAATTATTTTTCACATTTAGTTTTTTATCAACTCAAGTTATAGATCTGAAAATTATTGTACTTTTCAATACGCTGTGTTTTTTCTTTAACATAACGAGGAGAGAGAGCTGTCAAGGTTTCAGCCTTCGGTCATACGCCGGTTGGTCTAGAATTAAAACAAGAGTGTTCCACCCCCCACCAGCCCTGAGCTGTGGCCGCCCGCCCGGCTGCCCCCTTATTTGTCAGACACTATTCAGTGGTACGATTAGTTTGCGATCTCTTTGTTCTCTAAGATGACCTTTTTGCCTTTACTTTACGAGCAATACATTTTAACTGCCAGTACGTTTGAGAAAAGAAAGCAGCAAAAAGAAAAATACCTATAATGCCACCTGACAGAAATAACCACTACCCAAATTCAGTATATGTCCCATCATATAAATAACGTATAGATGTAATACCATATTAAAAAAAAAGAGGGTATATAATTTTCTAAATGTAAAATGCAATTGAACTTGTTTGCTACCTGCTTTTTTTCACTCAAAAATTAATTTCCTACTCGGGTATTTGGTTTAACATTTTAACATGAAAACTCAGATCAGATCTGCAGGCCACACTGGCACCGTTTTCAGTCCTCCAAATAGAATAAGACTATACACACTCTTCGTCTTGTTCCCTTTCACAGATCTACTGGTTTAAAGATGGGAAGCAGATTTCTCCAAAGAGCGATCACTATACCATTGAAAGAGACCTCGACGGGACCTGCTCTCTCCACACCGCAGCCTCCACCCTCGACGACGATGGAAATTACACAGTTATGGCTGCAAACCCTCAGGTGAGGACGGTACCGGTCTGGGCTCAGTTCTGTGTCTAGTGCTTACAGGCATTTGACTGGACAGAGGAACTATTTAATTAAAAGGTGAAGTTATACTTCTTTGACTTATGAAATTATTTTTCCAAATTCTACATCCATCTTGGTTTCAGAGGATAGAAAAATTCTTTGTTTCATGAGTCATTTACCCTATTAGGTGTTCGTTCATCTACAGGAATGGGCATTCCCTTCACAAGTGTTAGGGGCCTAATGCGTAGGTGATGGGACCACAGTGACGGACTGGTCAAAATCCTGCAGTAGAAAATAAGTCAGTAAATACGTAAATAACATAATATCAGGTAGGAGGATATGAAGAGAATAATTAGAAAGGGATAGAGAGTGAATGCCACGTATAGACTGTAGTAGAAAAACTCAACAAAGTATCTTAAAATACACACCCACTCGTCAACAGGATAAGTACTGTATAGGAGTACTTATAAATTATAATTTGATATAGTACCTATATAGCGTTCGGAATTTGTTTTCATCAAAATGTTTTCTCTTGCATTTGCCCTTCAATTTAGGGTCAAAAAATTAATTGTCTTCTTAGAATTTAGGAGGAGGCTCCTGGGTATCATGTTCCTAATTCGAGCCTATAAATTCTTTCTTATTGAATATTTTATGTATTCTAGGCACTGGAATACATGTGGAACACAAAAACAAGTAAGAAGTGACTTTGTACCTTAAGAGCTCAGTGTGTGACAGGGTAATTTTTAAAAAGTTAAAATAAATAATTTTATTATATAAGTAATGAAGACTGTCCAGAAGTTCTTTTTTTTTTCTTTCGAGACAGGGTCTGGCTCCATCACCCTGGGTGGAGTGCTGTGGTGTCATCACAGCTCACCACAACCTCCAACTCCTGGGCTCAAGCGATCCTCCTGCCTCAGCCTCCTGAGTAGCTGGGACTACAGGCATGTGCCACCATGCCCGGCTAATTTTTCTATTTTTTGTGAGACCAGGTCTCAGTATGTTGCTCAAGCTGGCCTCAAACTTCTGGCCTCAAGTAATTCTTCCACCTCAGCCTCCCAAAGTGCTCGGATTACAGGCGTGAGCCACCACACCCGGTCCCAGAATTTATGTTTTTGAAAATTTCTGATCTATTTATATCATTCCATATTTCATTATTTCTTTCAAAGAAAATATTTAGTGTTAGAAAATGCTATAAATGATTTTTACAAAGCTTACAAACTTTTACAAGTTTATTCTATTCTACTATTCCACTGTTATATATTTTTTCAGCAATAATATTAAAATGAAACTCAAATTAACCAGCTAGTCAGGCTGTGATAGAGCACAGCGAACTCTTCACTGCCAATGAAGAGTTTTCACATTAACGCACATTCTTGAAGCTCTATTTTTTTTTTTTTTTTTGAGACAGAGTCTCACTGTGTTGCCTGGGCTAGAGTGCCGTGGCGTCATCCTAGCTCACAGCAACCTCAGACTCCTGGGCTCAAGCGATTCTCCTGCCTCAGCCTCCCGAGTAGCTGGGACTACAGGCATGTGCCACCATGCCTGGCTAATTTTTTCTATATATTTTTAGTTGTCCAATTAATTTCTTTCT
>CAUYSK010088534.1:0-10705 GCA_963575035.1 Avahi laniger | reverse complement strand
TATTTCTTTCTGAGCCATTTAGACTGAAAGACGACCTCTATTCCCAAAGTCAGGCGATTGTGAGACAGTCAAGCTAGAGTCTTCGATGTTTCCACAAGTTGCTAGAATATTTCCAAGAGTCACCATAAACCTGCATAAAATGAAGCTGTAGAGGCACATTAATTTCCTTTTCAAGAGGGCTAGCTTAATGTAAATCGGATTGTTCTGGAGAGGAATGCTTGGGAAAATGATTTTGTCCAAGTTCCTGAAAGTACCTGAGAAAAGTTCTGAGAGCTTTCTTGCACATTTAAGTCAAAATCATGGTGAGTAAAAGACTGAGAGACAAGATTAGGAAGGCTGGCTCAAACACTCATTTAAGAAATGGAAACTGTAATTTAGATAATTTGTGATAAGAGGTTTGAATGATTCAGAACAGAAAATTGAAAAGGAAAATAGCCAAGTGACTCATCCCCAAAGGCAGAAACGAACAGTGAGTTCTCCAGGCCCACCGGTGGAAGAATGATGGACGAACCATCAACATTATTCTTTACTCTGTTGCAGTCCCAATGTGCCTAGAACCATGGACCCAATGACTCACCCATTGCATGGATTCAGAAACAGGCCCCACATAAGTTAACCAAATTTGGGAGAATGATTAGATGACTAGATGTTAGTTAGCATAAGATTATAGTACCAAGTGACATGAAAATGAATGTCAATTAATTTAGACTCTCATCTCTCCATAAATTGTGCTGATCTTACAAGCCTTTTTCTTCTAGCGATACTTCTTTAGCCCCATCCATATAGAGTAGGCTCAATATTCCCTATACATAAGTTACTTATGTAATTGCAAAACTCTTAAGAATGCAGAAGTTGGTGTTATCAAAGCACATTTGAAATACATATTAATAGACCTGACTATAAGAAGATTCTCTTGTATTCAAACATTCATTCCACCAGCAAAAATTTATTTTTAGCACCTGTCCTCAGTGCAAGAGGTGGGCGGGAGGCGAGGCAGGACTCGGAGATGGCGTGGAGTTCCCAGCAAAGAGGCAAAGAGAACCAGGCAGAGCTAAACCTCACTGTCAGTGGGAGAAACAGCACAAAGTCTTTTCCCACACCATCCTGTTTTTAGGCTTTCCCACGCAGAGCTGTACGATTCGTGGGTCCTCTCTGAATTTGTACTAGATCACATTACCTCTTTAAAGTGGAGCGCCCATCACCCTTGAAGGCAGCCACAGTCTGTCCAGGTGGAGAGGATGCCCACAGGTAACACTGTAAAGGATAAATCTCGTCAAATCTAAACAAGGCCATGGTAACTCCTTCCCAGATGTTTGGGTCTCCCTAAACCAGACATGTCCATAATGTGTGCTGTTTCTGAAAAAGACAGTTATCATTTTCCATCAGAAATGTAGTTCTGGGTGACTGCCAATTTCCTAAAATGTTTTGAAATCCAGGAAACCTTAAAAACTCTTTACAAGTATAAAAGCAAGAGAAGCAATGGAACAATGTTGTGAATTGTGTAAGGCCTTTGAAATGAACTTCTACTCCCTAAAGCCTGTGAAGTGGGGGGAATGTATGAACCTTTTAAAAAAATCTGTGGATTTTTTTGGTCAATACTCTAATTTCTCTGCCACTCTCTCTCTCTCTTTTTAATATTTCTCACCAGGGTATGGGAATATTGCTCCAAGCACTGAAGGAGGCAAAATCTTTTGTATTTTATACGCCATCTTTGGAATTCCACTCTTTGGTTTCTTATTGGCTGGAATTGGAGACCAACTTGGAACCATCTTTGGGAAAAGCATTGCAAGAGTGGAGAAGGTCTTTCGAGTGAGTATTGCTTCATACTTAAACCCTACCCACTCTGACCTAGTAGCTGGACAGGATCCTGAAGGTACTAGCAGGGCCCATTGTCTGCTTTTAATGGAATAGTTTAATGTCATGATTGTATTTTCTGTTTTGGCCAATTGCAGTCAGAGATGCTGTGCCTAAACTCCCTGCTCTTGCATAGCTTCATATTTTAGAGGGTTTTTTTTTTTTTTTTTTTTAGAATCACAATAGAAGAGGGTTAAGTATGGATTTGTCAACACAGATTTTCTGAAGAGGTGAGACAAACTCAGTTTCTCCTTAAAGACTGAAGATGGATTCCTTATTGTGCTTGTAATGAAGTAGAGAATTGTAAATCCATCCATTTTGTTGTTGGAGCTCCTTTATTCTATCTTATTTCCAAGCGTAGTGTCTTCAGGCTAATCCTGGCTTCTTCCAGAAGCCTGCCTTCTCCAGACACTTCTCTGTGCATTGCATCTGTCTCCTAATGGCCTCTCCCTTCTCCCACTGCTGAGCACTCCCCCAGCAATAGTATCCTGATATACTATTTTATACTAAGGTGTTGATGATTGCTATTGCCTTCGTGGGTTTTTTTTCCCCCCTCCCTCTTGGGAATATTTATCTTTAAACGATGGACAAAAATCTCAACTCGAGGAATTCCTGGCACCAGTGACAAGCATGTGAAGTGGATGAGTGATTGAACCGGGGTTCCCGGAGTCCTTTAACTATATATATGATTTCACAGAACACTTGTTTTGCTTAGGTGTAATGTCTCTTCTGCTCTCTTAAGAATGAGTATTGACCTCATTCTCAAGTCTTTCGAACTTTCTTCAGGGAATTCTTTCTTATGATGACAATATTTAAAAATATTGACATTGACATTTTGAGATCTTTTCCAGCATCTAGCAATGGTCGGCAAAGGTAGATCAGTAGTAAGCTCCAAAGCTGCTTTTGCATTTTTCCCCTCTGAGATAAGAGCTCTCAAACTTTTAAGTTCAAGACTGTATCTCTGAAATCCTGGCTTATAACTCTCTTTATAATGCAAGAGAGCCTCCCAGCTGAGAAGTTTCAGAGGGTTTTCTTTTGTTTGTGTGTGTGTGTGTGTGTGTGTGTGTGTGTGTGTTTTAAGAGTAGAAGGGGAGGAATAAGGCTCTATAGCTGGGTGAGAGCCACCGTTTATAAGTTCAGTGGTCCTGAGGAAGTAAACTGCCTAAGTTTACTCATCTGCGAAGGGGATAGAATTTGAATCTACTTTATAAGGTTTTGGTGATGATTAAATGAATCAATTGTGGAAAAGAGCCTGGCGCAGGGCCAGACACATAGAGCCCAGAGCCGCTGTCTGTCTCCAAGAAAAGCCGTCGTGGGCAGGCTACACACTCATTCAGGTTTCGTTTGAGCAGCTCCGCGGTGTGTGAGCTTTACTGGAATGTCCCACAGCCTTTGCTCTGTAAGTGCCGGCTGGCCGGCCGGCCTCATTGGCGTGCACGCCTGGGCTCTTCAGTGGTCACCATGGAAACCGTCAGCGCTCAGCCTCTCTGCTTCTCAGATGTTTTGGTCTCTCTACACGAGACACGGCAGGCCTGTCTCAAGAGCTGTTTTGAACTTTTCAGAGGTACCCTCTTAGCTGCCACCTTATGGCCCTCTGAGTTTGGACTAAAAGCTTTTGAAATCCCCCTTTAGCCCCCCCAAATTCTAGTTACCCTATTCCAAATGAGGGAAGAGGTTGCAATTGTTTGGACTACATCTGCTACTGAATTTGGGGACTTAGTTTCCCCTAATTTGAATTTCAGACAGATAGAGTGTACTGTTCCCCTTCGCCTTAAAGCCGCCTCTCAAATGAGTCATTCAGCGGATTCTGGGGCAGAGCCTTAAAAACCTCACATTCCATCTCTGTGCTGATTGCCCACTCAGTTTCCTTGTAGTGCCGTCAAAGACCAGGAGTCTTTTAGGAAGGCGAGACAGATGTACATTATTGAATTGGCAGCACACAATGAATGCATTTGCCAAATGCTGGAGGGTGGCTATTGGAAGGGTGACTGAATTCCAGGAGGAATGGAAGCATATTTCCTGAATACACAAGCAGCTGATCCTGCACCGGTCTGCTTTCTGTATGTGAAGTTTTGGTAGAGAATCTCAAAGCTCTTTGATATTCATTTAAACTACATTTAAAAGGCCAGTTACTTTTAGGTGATTGTTTGGGAAGTGAACATTATATATAAACTAAGAAAGCTTGGGGTTGTGAATTCTTAGGTCTCATGGGGAAGGTTTACCTATTTACTTTTTTCATCTGGTCAATGATTATTAAGCCTTTCTCTTCATCCAGTATGTTTTCTCTCAGCTCTTGGGAAGAGAGGATTTATTGTGGAGTTAAAATAAAATATAAAGTCAGCCTTCTAGGTGCCTATAACCCGGAGGTGACTCTGTTTTGGGTCCTTCCAACACATGAGGTCTGATCTTCATTTTAAAGAATTGCAAAGGGGTATTGCATTACTTAGGAATGCTTTTGGTTGCAGAATAATAAAATGCCTAACTGTTGGGGTTTTTTATGGGGTGAATAAGTAAAAACTCTTTCTTCTCCTCTGGAGTTCAGAACTAATTGAGAAATAGAGTAGTCAGATGGGGATCAGAGTGTCGACTTTATTGCTGATAAGCTGATCGAGAGGATGTTGCTTTAGCTCTGTTGCCAAAAGGATCACTTTATTGTAAATTAAGACTTCCCCGCTGTATTGGTTTTCTGTTGCTGTGTAACAAACGACCCCAAATGTAGAAGCTTAAAACAACACTTTTAAATGGCCATCTTATGCCACCATTTAGAATGTTTAATTTTGCTTTCAGAAGATGTTCAAAAACAAGGGAAAAATAAAAGTAAAAATGCCGAATTATTTACAGATACGTGTAACCAAACCGAAATGAAACCAAGATAAGAGTGCTCACAAAATTTTTAAGCCAGGTGTGCAGACCAAGCAAATTATTAAACTAGATGTGGAGGAAGAACCAAAAGTGATTTTATCAGAAAAGATATGCATCATGGACAAAATGTAAATTCTGTAGAAACTAGAGTGCTCCAACTGGAAGGACACTTGTCTTTATACTAGAAAGGGCTTGACAGGAACAGAAACAAAAACAAAACATCCCCCTTTTATAGTCCCAAGAGACATGCAAGAGTTCCTTTATTTGGGGTGGCCGTATAACCAAGTCAGATTCCGCATAAAGTCAAACAACAACAACAACAACAACAACAAACCTCACCAGAGGGAAGGAGCCCAGGAATCTGAGAGATTCCCTTGGACAGAACAGGCAACTCCCAGAAGAGCACAAAGGGCTGGGTCAGTATTGCACTGGATTCCAGGGGCCACACATGCCTCTGAGGTGAGCTCACTCCCGTCCCACTTCTGACACCATTGATGTCACTCTCTGTAACAGACAGAGAGAGGCTCATGAAGAGAAAATGATGTTTACTCAAGAACGGGCATTGCAGTGATAATACACATGCCATAGTAAACTATACGTGTGTTCAGGGAGGTAAAGGAAGACAAAGGTTTCTAAAGGAAAAATGAGGGGGATTACATAATTGTTTTGAGATAATTATCCTTGGCTACAGGGATCAATAACAAGGGTAGTATCGGTCCACGGTTGGGCAGGCAGTTGCTGGGCAGATGTCCTTGCAGAAATATTTTTTTTGTGTGTGTGTACGGTTGTGCTGGCCTTTGTGCAAGGTTGTGTTTTTTGCAGAGTTTTTGTGATAATTCTTATTATTAGGAATTTGTGCATATTAACCAACCCTTTCTGGCCCTCCCTGGCTCTGTTTGTCAGAATTTTTTTAACACAAGTAATCCCGTTTTGATTCTGACAACTTCCACAGTGCCAGCACTGATTGAGAATTTGGACCTTTACCTCACGTGGCAAAAAGCCTGGAGGCAGGTCGGTCAGGTTTGGTGCCATCAGCTCCGCAGTGTCAGTGACATCGAGACTGTCCTCTCTTTCTGTTCCGCTCTCCTTGGCATGTTGGCAGTTTGTGCTCAGGCTTCTCAACTCCTGGTGGCAAGATGGCTGCCTCATCACCAAATATCATGTTTTCACCCAACTTCATTTAAGGCAAGATAAAAAGAAACCCTTTAAAAAAAACTTTTTCAGGGAAGTTTTATATTCACAGCAAAATTGAAAGGAAAGTACAGGTATCCCATATAGTCCTTGCCCCTACACACGCATAGACTTCCCCCTTTTCAACTTCCCCCACCAGAGTGGTACATTTGTTACAATTAATGAACCTACATTGACACAACATTATCACCCAGAGTCAATAGTTTACATCAGGGTTTACTTTTGGTGTTGTACAGTCTATGGATTTGGCAAATGTGTAATGACATGTATCTATCATTATAGTATCACGCAAAGTATTTCAATCTTGTAAACATCCTCTGTGCTCTGCCTGTTCATCTCTCCCCGTCCCCTAACCCCTGACAACTACTCATCTTTTTATTGTCTCTATAGTTTTGCCTTTTCCAGAATGTCTTGTAGTTGGAATCATACTGTACGTAGACTTTTCAGATTGGCTTTTTTCACTTAGTAATATGCATTCAAGTTTCCTACATGTCTTTTCATGGCTTGAGAGCTCATTTCTTTTTAGCGCTGAATAATATTCCATTTTCTGGATGCACCACAGTTTATTTATCCATTTCTCTACTGAAAGACATCTTGGTTGCTTCCAAGTTTTGACAATTATAAATGAAGCCGCTGTAAACATGTGTGTGCAGGTTTTTTGTGTGGACATAAGTTTTCAATGCCTTTGGTTAAATATTAATACAAAGGAGTGTGATTGCTAAATCATATGGTAAGACTATGTTTAGTTTTGTAAGAAACTGCCAAGCTGTCTTCCGAGGTGGCTGTACAGTTGCGTATTTCCACCAGTGATGAATGAGAGTTCCCGTTGCTCCACATCCTCATCAGCATTTGCTGTTGTCAGTGTGCTGGATTTTTGCAATTCTAAGTGTGTAGTGGTATCTTGCTTTAATTTGCATTTCCCTGTTGACACATGATGTGGAATATCTTTTTATATCTTTATTTGCTATCTGTAATTCTTCCTTGGTGAAGTGTCTGTTAAGGTTTTTGGTCTATTTTTAAATTGGGTTGTTTGTTTCCCTTATTGTTGAGTTTTAAGAGTTCTGTGTATATTTTGAATTACAATCCTTTATCAGATATATCCTTTACAAATAGTTTCTGCCAGTCTGTGAGTTTTCTTTTTGTTCTCTTGATAGTATGTGTAACAGAACAGTTTTTAATTTTAACAAAGTCCAGTTTATCAATTATTTCTTTCATGGATTATGCCTTTGTTGTCATATCTAAAAAGTCATTGCCAAACTCAAGGTCATATAGATTTTTTCCTATGTTATCTTCTAGGATTTTCATAGTTTTACATTTTACATTTAGGTATATTGTCCATTTTAAGTTAATTTTTTTGAATGGTGTAAAGTCTGTGTTTACAGCCACACTTTTTGCACATGGATGTTTGGTTGTTCCAGCACCATTTGTTGAAAAGACTATCTTTTCTCCATTGTATTGCCTTTCCTCCTTTGTCAAGGATAAGTTGACTCTATTTATGTGGATCTATTTTTGCACTCTATTCTAGTCCATTGATCTATTTGTCTATCTTTCCCTAATACCACGCTGTCTTGACTACTGTAGCTTTATAGTAAGTCTTAAAATTGATAGTGTCAGTCCTCCAATTTCTTGTCTTTTAATATTGTGTTGGTGGGGACTCCTGTTATAGGAGAATAATCTTTCCCAGAAATTACCCTGCAGACTTCCCCTTCTGTCTCATCACCAGAACTTGGTCACATTGTTACAGCAAATGTTACAGCGACTGGTCCCGAAAGGAATAACTGAGCAGCACACAGAGAGATGGAGAGTCAGCATTTATTTGCTGGCAGGCCCAGAGGAGACTTGTCTCCAAATTCTGAGCACCGCTTCCTCATTTTTGTCAGGTTTTATACTTTTTTGGGGGGTTAGACATATCCAATAGCATACAAGCATAAATGGTTAACCAATTAGCAACAGGATTCAAAAGATAGCCAATTAGCAGAAAATTTTACAGGCAGTTGAGTGATAACAGGCTTATAACTTTGCTTAACTGTTTGGCGGTTTTAGCTAACAGGTGTATAATTTTGCTTAGCTGTTTTTGTGGTTTTAAGCGGAATTTTCAAATTTCCCCAACAACATGACCATTTCCACCTGCAAGGGAGGATAGGAAAGCAAGTATCTGACAAAGGACAATCTTATTGCCACGACTGACTTAGACCAGTGATTCTCAAAGTGTGGTCCCTCAAACGTCAACATCAGCATCCCCTGGACCAGGAGCATCCGCATCCACTGGAAACTTGTTAGAACTGAAAATTCTTGGAGGGGTTGGAGCTGAGCAATCTGTGTTTACCAAGCTTTCCAGGTGATTCTGATTCCCGCAAGGTTTGAGAACCTCAGGAGTAGAGGAATCATGTTTCATCTTTTGGAGCTGGACATATTGCTGTGATGAACAACATTAGAATTCTGTTAGCAAAGAAAAAAATTGTGGCAAGCAGATGACAGTATCTGCCACAGGTGTCAATTAACCACTAGCCACAGAGACCAGTCCCAGGGAAGCTGTCTTCTTTCTCTCTTATCGTTAATTAGGTGGGCTTTGGGATCCTTGAATCAGGAGAGTCTAGCTTATGCTATGCTAACACACAAACAGCTTACTCTCACTCCTGCCAGGGCTGCTGCAGCTCAGGCAACTCTTCGGTCTCTGGGATTGGCAGGGGAGAGAGCTGGGCATTGCACGCTGGTTCCTAAGAGCTTTGGCCCCCAGTCGGAGCCCACTGGCCGGCACTAGTTACAAGGCCCCAACTGTTACTGCAAAGAGGCCCTGGAATGCATTGTTTTATCTCCAGAAATGGGAGGGGATGAGAAAATGGGTGAGAACTAGTATTGTTGTGGGCACATTCCCTGGGATGTACCTTTGGGCCCCACTCTAGGGTGACAACCATCCTGGCATTTAGATGCAGATGGCTCGTGCATCACTCTTTGGGAAATACTGCTACTGTGAGACTCATTATTTCACATATGAGGAAAAGGAGCCCATGATTTGTTAAGTGACTTACCTGGAGCCACACGGTGAGTTAGTGGCAGGACCTGGGTTATAACCAGTAATCCTGCCTTGGCCTCTTCTAGGCAGGCTGAAAATATTAATGTCAGATGTATTAATCTACACCATGAAACCAATGTGGAGTTTAGAATTTTTTAGTATACTCTGCTAATTAAAGTAAAAATAATTCTTCCTAGGTTTCCAGTGGGGAAATCTGAGCAGTTATCTAGGAAGGATGATCATTTGGGATTTGGCAGGCTGACACCGGATTCCAAAGCAGGTTTTGGAGGTGGGAAGCCTCTCTCCCCCTGCTGTGGGCTGGCTGTCTTGCTGGGCCAGGCTGACTCACCTGATAGGATGCTGTAGGAGAACGGGTCAAATTTGGGACTGGATCCTATTTCCCTGCTCCAGGTTGGACTTTGGCCTCTGGTACGAAGCAGCTGCCTCTGTTTATCAGGCTAATCAGCAGGCTTTCTGATATTTCCTCTAAAACCAAGGGACACTTTTTTTTTTTGGCCTTTTTCCCCAAGGATATGACAGAAATGTTTATTTGCCTTTGGATGCAAAGGATTCTGGGTGTAGCTGACAAATAATAAAACATTACGGCCGGGCGCGGTGGCTCATGCCTGTAATTCTAGCTCTCTGGGAGGCCGAGGCAGGCGGATTGTTTGAGCTCAGGAGTTTGAGACCAGCCTGAGCAAGAGCAAGACCTCATCTCTACTAAAAATAGAAAGAAATTATCTGGGCAACTAAAAATATATATATAGAAAAAATTAGCCGGACATGGTGGCACATGCCTGTAGTCCCAGCTACTCGGGAGGCTGAGGCAGTAGGATCACTTGAGCCCAGGAGTCTGAGGTTGCTGTGAGCTAGGCTGACACCATGACACCCTAGCCCAGGCAACAGAGTGAGATTCTGTCTCAAAAAAAAAAAAAAAAGGGAGAACTTGACTTATTTTGGGGAGAGGTGGTGATAAAGACAGAAGCTTCTTTGAAGAAGTGACACAGAAGCCAAGACGTGGAGGCAGAGAGGGCAGCAGAATGTGCCAAGGACCCAAGCAACAAGTAGCTTGGCGAATCCATTTCACTAAACAGAGCCCGGTGAGACTGGAGTCTTGCAAGCGAGGCAGAGAGCGGTGCCAGGTGAGGCCGGAAGCAGCGGTCAGGCAGGGCAATGGGCCGCTGTAAAGATTTGACCTTCTGCCTGTCAATAAAGGGAGGTCCTGGAAGATTGAAGCTGGAGAGTTATATGATCTACGGACTTTGGGCGAATGGGGAATGGGCTGGAAGGCTGCGAGGAGGCCCATAGAGAGGCCCTTTAGGCTCTGTGGCAGTGCTGTAGGAAGTATTTCAGCATCCCTCAAGAAAGAGATTCAGCGGCCAGGCGTGGTGGCTCACGCCTGTAATCCTAGCTCTCTGGGAGGCCGAGGCAGGTGGATTGTTTGAGCTCAGGAGTTCGAGACCAGCCTGAGCAAGAGAGAGACCCCGTCTCTACTGAAAATAGAAGGAAATTAATCGGACAGCTAAAAATATATAGAAAAAATTAGCTGGGCATGGTGGCACATGCCTGTAGTCCCAGCTACTCGGGAGGCTGAGGCAGGAGGATCGCTTGAGCCCAGGAGTTTGAGGTTGCTGTGATCGAGGCTGACGCCACGGCACTCTAGCCAGGGCAACAGAGTGAGACTCTGTCTCAAAAAAAAAAAAAAGAAAGAGATTCAGGTGATAAGGTTCATTTTGGACTCGGTGAGAGGACACAAGCAGAAGAATATTATATCTCAAGATTGGG
>CAUYSK010088532.1:0-13440 GCA_963575035.1 Avahi laniger | reverse complement strand
CCATGGCGTTAGCCTAGCTCACAGCAACCTCAAACTCCTGGGCTCAAGCGATCCTCCTGCCTCAGCCTCCCGAGTAGCTCACAAGCACTTTTTGAGCCTTGTTTTACTTAATTTTCAAAATGGCAGTACGAGGTTAATATAATTATTCCTATTTTACTGCCGAGACTGAAACTCATTGGGATAACTTGCACAAAATCACTCAACTTTTTAAAGGCAGGACCAGGACTCAAAAGATCTTCGAGACTTGAAAGAAGGCAACACAGTATAATGGAAAGAGAAAAAGCTTTCGAGGCAGGTTCCTGAGCTCAGATCTTGATAGATAGGAGGAGCCCAAGATTCCACATCTGGAAACTGGAAAGAGCACAGTGGCAGGTGATGGAGGTGCAAATGTTCTGTAGACTAAAGGGCTGCCATGTGTGAAGTGGGCCGTGCCTGTGTTCTAGGTTGTCGGCTAGGCCCAGGACACTGCACGCAGGTGCACACTCCAGGCTCAGAGGCCAGACGGAGCCGTCCCCCTACACCGAGCCTCACTGCCCCCTGGTGGTCAACTGTAGCCCAGTCCCTAGCCGGGACTAATCTAACAGAGAGGCGGCCTTTGTTATCCCTTCAGAAGGGACCATGGGGAGTGCTGGGGAGTGTAAGGGCAAGCCTGCTCCCACCCTGCAGAAAAATTGGCATGAGAGAGAAAGGCCCGATATCTGCCTTCAGCTGCTCAGACCAGCTGGAATTCTATTTTTAACCAGCACTGTCGTAGGTTGACAGCTTGGAACGCCTTCTCCCTCCTTTTCTTCCTTCCTCCTGCCTCTTGCAGTCCAGAATCCTGCAGAAACGATGGATGGGAGCAACCCTAGCCCTGGTAAACAGAAGATCCATGCTCCTTTCTCACTGTCATCCCTCCATTCAGCCTTTCTCCCAGGTAATTAGTGGGTGGATTTTAGAGGCACATTGTCTGTAAAGCTAACGAGGCTTAAATTTCAGGGCTCCTCACTTGCATAAGCCTCTTCCAAGGCCCTGGTCGGGGTTCTAGCAATTTTGTATGTGTAATTTTGTATGTTTTTTTTTTTTTTAAGGGCACCCAATTTTATAAACCTTAGGTCCCACAGGACTTGGACCTGCCCCTCATGGGTGTGGCTTCTTCCCCATCTCCAGCTCAGGGTCTAACTCAGTATGATTATTTCTGTCTTGCTCTAACTTATTGTATGACCTTGGGCAACTTTCTTTCCAGCTCTGGGTCTCAGTTTCTCCTGCCTGTTACAAGATGAAGTACCAAGACACCCCTCTTCCAATATGCGATGCCTCCGATTATCCCTGTATGTCCCCTTGGTGAGGTCCTCAGTTCCTGCTCTTCCTCATCTGTTTGTCATTGTGTGGAGAGATGATGTTGCTGGTCTCTGCCTCTCTCTGGGGCTAGATCAGTCTTATAGTCAAAAGGGAGGCTGAGTTCTCAGACTCTCACTCAGAGCCAGCCCGTACCCCAACAACCCCGTCCCCAGCCCCGGGCCTCTTTGTTGTTGTGGCTCGTAAGGGGGCTTCCATTTGGCAGAATCTTGGCTAGGTTCTGATGCAGGGGATGAGTGAGTGTACAAGAAAAAGGCCCTACTCTTTAATTAACTTCTGTACACCTGTCATGTTTCAACACACATTGAATAAACTGTGTCTTATTATACAGTGCTTCCTCTTTTATCTTTTCATCAGAATTTTAATAAACATCCATTAATATAGTACCTTACCAATGGCACCAATTTGGGAGAATGTGATCAGGAATCATGACGTGTCATGGACATACCACCTCCCAACGCCATGCCCAGTTACTACGACACAGGAGTGTACGTAGGTCCAGGATGACAACCCAGAGAGAATGCCTATCAAGCCTGAGGCCATGGGCTTTTTGGAAGGGGGTTGTGCACACACAGGAGTGGGCAGCAATCGGAGAGACCTGAGAGGGAGAACACCACAAAATTATTTGCCTCCTTACCTGTCCCCCAAAAGTCCAGACGGAAAACGAATTCCAGGAGGAAGCTAAGTGATTTATTATTTCTTGAAGAGTTTGGGTGAGGAAGAAGGGGGCAGAGCCATAGTTCTTAACTGGAAAGGGACAAAGGGATTTTTCAGTGCAAAACAGCCTGTTGGTCAGGGAGGTATGACATTAGGCCTGATGGTATTTTCAGTGCTGGTTGAAGAAGGGCATGTGAGGTCAAACTGGGGACAGTCTGGAGCATCCCAGGAGTCAGTCCTGTGCCAGGCTCTGTAACTCCTAAAAGAGTCAGTTCCATTAATTTATGTTTGTTAGGGGCAGGTCAGCTCTTGGCAGAGTTCCTACTGTGTAGAAATAGTTCACTGCTAGGAATGTGGTGTCTGTGTCTGTCCAAGGTCAGTGCCATGTTTCTTTGGCTGGTCTCAGTCCCATATTGGAAGTATACTTCCTTTCCTCTATAGGGTTCCATTCTTGTTTCTTCTGTGTCAGGTAAACTACTTTTTCCTGTGCATTGGGGTTAGTCCATGCTGTTGCGTGTCAGTTTCTTGTGTCATTTGTGGTCAGTGTGTTTTGTGTGTCTAGATGGGTCAATGCTTTCATCTGCCCTGCCTCAGCCCCCACACTCCCTGTACCCCTCAGCCAGGCCCCAGCGTACTGATAGTGGTGTAGCTCAGCCTGGACAGGGAAGCAATGGAAGGGGTGGGAGGGTCCTCATCTGGAAGAGGCCTGGGGCGAGCTCGTGGAGGCCGGGGACAACAGCGGGAGCATGTGTCCAGGCAGGCCTGGCGAAAGCGACGGTGCATGAAGCAGTAGACCAGGGGGTTGACACAGGCCGAGGCATAGCTTAGCAAGTGGATGAAGGAGATTGGAGCACCTGAGAGTGCACGGTGTGCGCCCGGGCCATCGAAGGCGCGCCACGTGTTGGCACTGTACACTGGCAACCAACACAGGAAGAAGAGCACGACGATCACCAGCAACATTCGCACCACACGCTTCTTAGCCAGCAGCTTGGCCTGGGTGGGTCGGGGGCCGGGTCCTGACCCAGGAATGGGAGCCGTCAGTGCTGACAACTCCAGTGCAGGCCGAGAACGCGGAAGTTGCACATAGCAGCCATCACTGTCCTCGCCAGCCAGGCCCGTCTCAGGTCGGCAACGCCCGTTCTGGTGCACAGGACCTGAGCACAGAGAGTGGGCAGTCAGAGCAGAAGCCAGAGTCCTCCCAATGTCCAGCCCAATCCCCCCCTACCAGTACAAGCCCCCTCCCCACGTCTCAACCCTGTTTCCGGCCTTCTTCTCTACCCCTTTCGGCCCCACCCATTCTAGTAGGCCCCACCCCCTTTCTAAAGCTCTGCCTCTCCTGGATTTCACCTACCTGGTCCAGCCCCACCCGGCAGTCCTCCTTGGCTTCGGACCCGGCTTTGGTTCTCGCTGTCACTGTCACTGCCAAAGCGAAGCCCTAAGTAGAGCTCACGAGAGATAAGCCCATAGGCCACGGCCATAACCACACCCGGGACGAAGAACAAGAGCAACAGCAGCAGTACCGACCTGGAGACAGAACACAGCCCAGTCACGCGGGTTTCTGACCGTCTCTGATCACAGATGGGGAAAGAGCCAAGGGTTGGTGTTTCTAGGGCTGTGGCCAGATACCTGAGGTAGGAATAGGGTTTAGGGGTGCAGCTGGGAAGGGCTAGAGAACTAGGTATGGACCCCCGAGGTGGTGGATGAGGAATGGGAATTGGTGTGGTAGTTCTTGGAGCGGCTGGAGGAAAGTTCTGGGGAATGGTTGTAAGCATCTGATGAAGATGGAGAAGGGAATTCATTGGATAGGCTGTGGGCACCCTCACCAGGTCTGGCGGACCCGCGCACTGGGCCAGCGATGCACGCACTGCAGCACACGAGGCCCCACTGGTTGCAAGACTGTGTATACAGGGTAGGGCACCATGAGCAGTCCCGACAGCAGCCACGTGGCTACAATCACTCGAGCCGCGTGGGAGCGCGTTTGCCACACGCGCGCCTGTAGTGGTCGGCAGATGGCGCTGTACCGTTCCAGGGCGATGGCTACCAGGCTTAGCGTGGACACACTCACAGACACCCCTAAGCAAGGGAAGAGGAAGGAATCACCTAGGAAACTTGCACTATACACTCACCAGTGTGACTTCCTCCATCCCTCCCCCCCACCAACTGGGAAAGACTCCTGCAACCGGCAAGGACTTTAGGAGGAGAGAGGGGTTAGGGGTGGTGGGGCGGTTGTGTCACTCACCCATGAGGTAGGAAACCGCCTTGCAGATGACTGTGCCAAAGATGAACGTGCCCATGAGATTGGGCAAGAGGGTGAAGGGCATGCAAGCCACAGCCAGCAGGAGGTCGCTGACTGCCAGTGAGAGGAGGAAGGCATTGGTGACAGTCCTCAGGCGGCGGCTCAGTCCCAGGACCACGATGATAAGCACATTTCCTCCAACGCTCATCAGGAAGATCACTGCGTAAAGCGTGACTCTAATGGCCAGCTCCAATTCTGGGCAGTAAAGGGAGAGGTGGCAGCAGGGGTCAGTCCTCACTCAGCCAAACCCCATCCCACTTAAACCCAACCCTCACTCCCCAGCCAGATCCCTACATCCCCCATCCACGACCTACCCAGTAAACAGTGAATTTGAATCCTTCACCCTTCTAATCCCTGAGGCTCGGCTAAATTGGCCTAACTCTACCCTTCCTTAAGAGATCCTTCTCTTTTCAAAGTTTGTTTCAAATCCTGTCTTCTCGTTGCAGCCAATCTTCTTGAAAGGATTATATTTGTGTCTTCCCATTCACTCCTCAGTCCAATGCTCCATACCCCATCATTATTTGGACACTTCTTCTCAAGGACACTAATCTTTAATTGCCAAATCCAAAGGTCCCTTCTTAACCTATTCTATTTGACCTCCCTGTAGCATTTGTCACTGTTGACTACCCACTCACTGCATTTTGAATCACATCGGATCATGTCCTCATTCTCTAAAAAAAACACCCAAACCCTTCACTCTCTACTGCCTATGACCCCTTAGCATGTCATCAAGATCGTCTGAGCACAGCCTTTTTCCTCCTCCCACCTCCTCCATGCACTGCACCCACTTAAGCCACTGGATGACTCAGTTTTTTGAGTGCATCATGTGCACTCGTGACTTCCTCCCTGCTCAAGTTGGTTTCTCAGCCTGGAATACCCTTTCACCAACCCTCCTCCCCACTTTCACCCCCCATCACAAGCTTATTTTCTGTAACTGGTGAATTCCTGTTCACTCTTTGTCCCTCAAGACTCAAATTGACTGCCATCTCTTCTGTAATGCTGTTCTGGACACCTTATTTGGTATTAATCTCCTCTTCCTCTGACCTATGCATGTTCCTTACACAACTATTAGAGACCTTTTTACTTTCTGTCTTGTATTTTAATCATCTCCAAACAGTCATTTTCACGTAACAAATATTTACAGAGGATTCTCTTTGTGCCAGGCACTGGGGACAAAGAGATGAACATGACAAACTCCCTGCCATCTGAGAGCTCACATGGAGAGAAAAACTCAGATACACAAACAGGTAGTTAGTTGTCACATGGTGTGATAAGGAGTGAGGCTGGAGGATGTACGAGGTGCTGTGGGAACTCACAGGGGTACACTAGTGTTGCCGAGTGAGGCAGAGGGGCTGGGAGGCTGACCCCATTTGTTTGTGTCATTGTCTATTGAAAGATGGATTCATCTTTGGACCTCCACATCACAGCCAAGCAGATCTGGACTGAATCACCTGCACCCATGGCTTCATCATGAGGGAGATTGGCACTTGGGGAGAGAGGGAAGGGGGCAGAGCCTCCCAGGTTGGGAGGAGGGAAGGGATCAGAGCTGTAGCCCTCTCTCCCACAGCCCCATACATGGACTAACTCTTGTCGTAGCTTCTAAACTGAACTACAACCATGTGCCACATAACGATGTATCGGTTAATGACAGACTGCTTATATCTGTGGTCCCCAACCTCTGGGCCGCAGACCGGTATTGGTCTGTGGCCTGCTAGGTATCAGGCTGCAAATCCCCGTCGCCACTCCCCTCACCCCTGTACATGGACAAATTGTTTTCCATGAAACTTAGGAATGGGGCGGGGACGCACAGCAGGAGGTAAGCAGCAGGTGAGCTAGTGAAGCTTCATGTGTGTTTACAGCTGCTCCCCATCACTCACATCGACGCTTGAGCTCCGCACCGTCTCTCACCCATGAAACCAGTTCCTGGTGCCAAAAACATTAGGAATTGTCGGTTATATGACAGTGTTCTCATAAGATTATAACGGAGCTGAAAAAAAAAATCCTATCGCCTAGTGTAATGTCAAGGGCAACACATTACTCATTGAGTTTGTGACGATACTGGTGTGAACAAACCTACTGCACTGCCAGTCTTGTAAAAGTCTAGCACATATAATTAGGTACAGTACATAATACTTGATAGTGATAATAAATGACTATGTTACTGGTTTATGTATTTATTATACTATTTATCGTTATTTTAGAGTGTACTCCTACTTATTTAAAAAAAGTTAACTATAAAACAGCCTTAGGCAGGTCCTTCAGGAGGCGTTTCAGGAGAAGGCATTGTTATTACAGGAGATGATAGCCCCATGCATATTACTGTCCCTGAAGACTCTCCAGTGAGACAAGATATGGAGGTGGAAGACAGTGATATTGATGATCCTGACTCTACATAGGTCTAGGCTAATGTGTGTGTTTGTATCTTAGTTTTTAACAAAAAGATGTAAAAAGTAAAAAAAAATTAAAATAGAAAAAAGCATATAGAATAAGAATATAAAGAAAGAAAATATTGTTGTACAGGTGCACAATGTGTTTGTGTTTTAAGCTAAGTGTTATTACAAAAGAGTTAAAAAGTTAAAAAAAGTATATAAAGTAAAAAAATTACATTAAGCTAAGGTTAATTCATTATTGAAGAAAAAAATATTTTAAAAAATAAATTTAATGTAGCCTGAGTGTACAGTGTTTATAAAGTCTACAGTAGTACACAGTAATGCCCTAGGCCTTCACATTCACTCACCATTCACTCATTGATTCACCCAGAGCAGCTTCCAGTCCTGTAAGCTCCACTCATGGCAAGTACTCTATATAGGTGTACTATTTTTTAAAAAAATTTTTTACACTGTATTTTTACTGTGCCTTTTCCATGTTTAAATATGTTTGGACACACATGTACTTACCACTGTGTTACAATTGCCTACAGTATTCAGTTATAGTAACATGCTGTACAGGTTTATAGCCTGGGAGCAATAGGCTCTAGCCTAGGTGTGTATCAGGCTGCTACACCATCTAGATTTGTGTAAGTACACTCTATGACGTTCACACAATGATGAAATTGCCTGACAATCCATTTCTCAGAAAGTATCCCTATTGTTAGGTGATGCATGGCTGTATTCTCTCATAATACTAACCAACTTATTTGGAGTTGTTATAGCCATCAAAGAAGTGCTATTTATAAGACATTCCCAAACGGAACTCAGTAGTAACATTATTTGCTCAGGACCACACAGCTAGTAAAGGGCTGAATCCAAACAGAAGCCAAGTCTCCTGGATCCCTAAAATGCTTTCCCTCCTATGGCTCCCTGGCTGCTCTGTCATTCATCATCTGCCTCCTTCTCTCAATCACATCTCAATCTATATGCCTCTTTCTCCCTCTCTCTATATTCAATTATGGCATTTCTCACTGTTTAACTCTCTGTCTTCCTCACTAGACTATGAGCCTCTTGAGGACAGGGGCAAGGTCCATCTCATTCTCCAGTATACGCCTAGCATTTGGCATAATGTCCAGCACATAGGAGGCAGTCAACACATACTTGTTAATGAATCTTGAGTCAATTTGCCTTTCAAGAGAGAAATGCACCTACTTCTTCTCTCCTTATCCCTCACCTCCGTGGAGATACTGCATCATGCTCTCTCTTCTCTGCCTGTGTCTCTTTGGACACACATGTTGGAAGGCCGTTGGAGGGTCAGTGACAGGCTACAATTTTGGATGCATAACTTTTATTTTATATACAAACCATCTGTGTCTCTTTTGGAAGCTGGGCCCTTCTCTGTAGGGAGGGATTATGGAAGGCTTATATGTGACAAATTTGAGGGGAGTGTGTGTGTGTGTGTGTGTGTGTGTGTGTGTGTAGGGAAAAATAAAGAACCTTTGGGAGGGAGATCTCCGTGAGAGAAGTCCCTGGTCTCAGAAAAAAAGTGTTGATGGTCTGTCTGGCACTCTGGGTGTTCTCCTCCAAGTCCATTGTCCTCCTACCCTAACCCCCACCTCTTTAATCTCTCTAGTTCCGTCATCTCTTCCACATCCTCCTCTGGGTGTTTCTCTTCAACTGATTCTTGATGCAGTTGCCGCATCTCAAGTTGGTACGGCACTCTGAAGTGTGAAAAGAACATTTCTCATTCATCCATCCAGCTGATGTGCCCCATGTGTGTGCCCTTGAACTTATTAATAGCTAACTGTGGCGGACCAGAAAGATGAAGCTAAATCTTACCCTTATGAAGTTTCCAATCTGCTTGGGAACTCCTGAAAATTAGAGGACAAAGTCCCAGTAAAAATGACCAAAAATCATACAGTGCTTTTCTGTTTTACTGGACATTCCTAGCCATTATCTTATTCCCAGCCACCACAATCTCTCCAGGTCTTTACTGCTGAACAGTTAGGAGATGTAAAAAATTCTAATGAAAAGCAATCTTAGAGCCTGGGGTTTGGGGAGAAGAAGGACAGATGAATAGGTAAAGCACGGGGGATTTTTAGGGCAGTAAAATTATTCTGTATGATACTGTAATGATGGATACATGTCATTATACATTTGTCAAAACCTACAGAACTGCACAGTATGAAAGTGAACCCTAATGTAAACTATAGAATTTAGTTAATAATGTATCAATATTGGCTTATCAATTGTAACAAATGTATTAGACTAATGCAAAATATTAATAATAGGGTAAAATCATGTGTGTGTGTGTGTGTGTGTGTGTGTGTCTGTGTGAGGGTATATGGGAACTCTCTGTACTTTCCATTCAATTTTTCTGTAAACCCCAAACTGCTCTAAAAATACTCTATTGATTTTAAAAAGTCACACACACACAAAGTAAATCATAATTTGTGTGTGTGTGTGTGTGTGTGTACATCCATGTGCATTTGTGTGTCTGAATATGAGTGACTACAGTGGCTTTAGTGACCAGCAACCTAAGGCAGGGGTGGAAGGATGAGAGATAGCACCTCCTGGGATACAGCCACTTGTGCCTTGATAATCTACCTGTGGGTATCATCTTTCTGGGGATGTATTTTCTCTATCCAGATGATGGCAGAGAAGTATGAGCACAACAATCCAGGCAACATGGCATAAAATGAAAACCAGACTTTTCTAAGGAAGGATTCTACAGAGCACTGAAGCTGCTGATGCCTTGAATTCTGCCTTCCTCTAGCATGTTGGATCTGGTCACTCGTGCACACAGACATCAAAGACCTGTCTCTGTAGTAAGCAGGGATCACATCCAACTGACTGTGTGCAATAGCTGGGTGAATAGGGGACATCCGAGTGTCAGCGGGTACCAACTGAGGGAGCGAAAGCAATCTGCAAGGGTATGTAGAGTGAGCATTGGTTAATACTTTAGTCTTTGAGATAATATACGGGTGGGCAAAAGTAACACTTCTGTGAGCAATATCTGGAGAAGGGTAACATCTACATGTCTTTAGGCATTATCTGATAGAATTTAAGTTTAGTTAATATCAGAGTAAGCGTTGTAACATTTGAAAGAGGAAGGGTAATAACCAACTCAGTAGATAACATCTCATTTTATAGGTAGCATCTTCAGGAAGTATGGGTTACATTCAGAGGTCTTTATGTGAATGGGGGAATAGCCAAGCGATGACAATAATAGCTGAGTGAGCAGATATAATATCTAAGTATGCATGGGCAGTATTTAAGTCGGGTACGGGTGTGAGATGTTAGCATGTCAAGATGTTAATGTCTAACTGAGTAAAATAAGCATCTGAGTGAGTGTAGGTAATAGTTAAGCCTTTATGGGTAATATCTGAGTATGTGAGAGTAATGTCTGTGATTTTTAAGGGTAATATCTAGAGAAGGGTTACTTAAGTGGGCATAGGTAATATCTGATTGTGTGTGGATAATAATAAAATGGAAGTGAGTAGTATTTGGTGGATGGGTAACATTTAAATGACTGCGGGCAATGGTAAAGTGAGGGTGGTAACATCTGTCTTTTTGCGGGTAGCATCTGAGTGAACATGGGTAATACTCAAGCCTGTGTGGATTATATAGGAATAAAGTGGTAACATCCAAATTTTTATGGTCACATTGGAGTGAGCCTGAGTAACATATGCATCTGTGGAGTTAGTACCTGAATGGATGTGGTGAACAGGGTCTCTGTGTGTAACGTCTGACTGCCCAAGTAGCATCCACATGCACATGAGCAACGATATCCAGGCAAGTGAAGCCAATTCTTACACCTGTGCTCTGAATTGCTTCACGTCCTGCTTTCTCAGGGGCCCTTGCTCTATTGACGAGCCCCTTTCTCATCTGTACCTTCAAATTTCCTCTGTCTTGGCC
This sequence comes from Avahi laniger, assembly GCA_963575035.1. Classification (NCBI taxonomy): domain Eukaryota; kingdom Metazoa; phylum Chordata; class Mammalia; order Primates; family Indriidae; genus Avahi; species Avahi laniger. The sequence goes on along the minus strand of CAUYSK010088532.1, from coordinate 2,862 downwards.
CATTATCCATCAAAAATTTTAAAATGCTCTTGTCTCTCTTACATGCACACACATCCAAAAGACAAACCTACACTCACATCCCCTTCTTCCTCAATTTCACGCTATTTTTGACACCATTTTTCTGTCTCTCTCCCTCTCCCTACCAAACTTCTTGAAAGTTTTGTCTACACATCTGGTTCACTCCTCTTAACCCATGCCCGCCCCCCCCCCCACTGGACCAGTCTTCAACCTATTGTAGTCAGGCCTCAATGCCCACAACTCCTCCTAAGAACTTTCTTGTTATTGAATCCGAAGGATGCTGTTCTGACTCTTCTATCCTTATCCGACTTCTGTCGGTAGCATTTGACATCACTTACCTCACCCTGCTTGAAATTCTCTTTTCTCTTGGCTTCTGGAAGGATGCAGCTCCTGTCTCTGATGGTCAGGGACTCTCCTTCCTCTGCCTGGCTTTTAAATATTGGTTTTCTGCAGGGTCCTGTCCCAGGACCTCTACTCTTCTCATTCTACACAATCTTTTATGATATTATCTGTTTATATTGCTTCTACCTCCTCTAGGCAAAGACCTTTCAAATCTGCATTTCTACCTCAGACCTCTCCTGTAAGTCCCAGACCCCTGGAATCTATAGTTTACTGGGTAACCTCACCTTAGATGTCCCACCAACACCTAACTCAGTGGGTTCCAAACTGAATTTATAATCCCATCTCCCAAACCTGTTTCTGCTTCTTTGTTATCTTTCTCATTATATATAGAAACGACATCCACTCAATTGTTCAAGCGAAAAACCTGGATGTCATCCCTTGACCTCTCTGCTTCTAATCAATTGCCGAGTTCTATCGATTTCATTTCCAGCAGTGGCTCTCAAATCCGTCTATTTCTCTCTATCCCCACTGCCAGTACCTTTGGCTAAGCTAGCACCATCTTTCATTCCAACCAGTGTAATACAATAACCTTCTAAAGTGTCTCCCTGTCTTCCATTTCGTGTCCCCTCGTCCGTCCTCTGCACCACAGAGCCAATCCTGGTAATAATTCATATTGCTCTGAGGATAAAATCCATATTTCTTAGCCAGGTCTATCATGCTCTCTGAAAACCTGCAGTTCCCTACTTACTTGTCTGTCCCCTCCACTAAACCGTGAGCTCCATGAAGTAGGAATTGTGTCAATTTTGTTCAATTTACATCCTCACTGCCCAGCACAATCTCTCATTCAATAAATATTTGTTGAATGATAAACCTAAGTGGAAGTGCGTAACAACTAGGCTGAGAAAGCATGGATTCTTTTGTGGGGTAAATAAATACTTGGATTACAATTTATTCCAACTTTCCTTTCTTGAGCTTAGAATAATTTCCTTCTGCTTAATATTGTTCCCTTACCTAGAATTCCACTCCTTCCTTGTCTGCCCACTGAACTCGAACTTCAAGACCCAGCTCCCAGGTTCCATCCTTTGTATAGTTCTCGGACTCCATCTTCTTTGGGCGCCAACAGTTCAGATTCTCTCATGGGACTTCCATGCCTACTGTAATTTTTCCATCTGCTTGTTTCTCCTTTGCACTTGACTATGGACTAAAGAGGGTCCAGACTGGGTCTAGTTTAACCCTGTGTCCCCAGTACCTAGCTTAGGGACTACAGGCCTAGGGCTTGGGAGAAGGCTTAGAAGGGACTTGGAGACATTACTTGGAGACTGAACAAGAGAAAGCACAGAGCCTTGAGAACTCCAACTTGGGGGGAAGAGAAATGGAGACAGGCAGCTCTAAGGAGCATTCCCATTGTTCAGCCAAATTCAGATTTGAGGATCTCTTTTGGGAAGGCTGAGGGTTAGGATGGAGGACACAGGAGATTAGACCTCTAACATCCCACTCAGACCTTTCAGAGTGCTTCTTCCCTCAGTCAGCCCCCTTCTTCTCCCAGTCTTGCCTTTTTCTCCCTTCCCTTGCCTGCTGTGTGGCTCTGTGAACTGAATCTAAAAGGAAAAAAGAGATCTGGAGGGGTTGGCAAGAGGAGGTCCTTGCCTCCCAACGGCTGTGTCTAGGAGGGGGCTGTGTGTTGGGGTGTGTGTTGTGTTCTGGGGTGAGCAGGAGCTCTGGGTGTGACCAGGGGACCAGGACGTGAAGGAGTTCTAATTAGGTGGTGTGAAGCTGTGATGGAGTTGTAAGAGCCGTGGGGGTGCATATGCGAGGGGGAGCTGTTTGGAGGCTGAGGGAATACTATGAGGTGGATGGGGTGGGCATTTGAGGGGGTAGTGTAGGGGTCATGGGGGCCTCTGCTGGTGTTATGGGGTGCAGTGATGAGGAGCTTGTGGAGGGGGCTCAGGAAGGCACCCACCTCTTGTCCCGGCTCCGCGGATGCGAGGGGGCTCGCAGCTGAGGTTGCCCGCACTGCTGCTGTTGAGGAGAGGGCCACCTGGGCGGCACAGGGAAGCCCCCGGCCCGGGTCCGGATCCATGCACGCTTCGGTTCAGCTTTAGCAGCTCCATGGCCCCCGCCGAGCCTGCCGCCTTACTCAGCTCGGCGCGGCTGCCTCCCGCCGCGGCTCCACCTGCTCACGCTGGGATTCCGGCTCAGGCTCCCGCCCACCCCACTCGGCTCCCGGCTCCCCGCCTGGTCCCCGCCCCCAACCCTGGCCCCAGCCCCTTCACTCCCTCTCCGCTCGCCCCGCCTAGGTTCCCGTCCCTTCCCTGCTCTGGTCTGTCTCAGTCCCTCCAGGTGACTCTCCGCCCCTTCTGCTCCGGAGTTACGCGCCTCCCTGTGTAACTGTTCACCAGGATCGCCCCCTCCCTAGACCTCTCCTGCCTTCTCTTAGAGATTTCTTTCCTGCCCGCCCCTCTTTGCCAGCGCTCCCGATTCCTGGGAATTCGTGTGTGTGTG
>CAUYSK010088531.1:0-12934 GCA_963575035.1 Avahi laniger | reverse complement strand
GGAATTAATTGGACAGCTAAAAATATATAGAAAAAACTAGCTGGGCATGGTGGCGCATGCCTGTAATCCCAGCTACTTGGGAGGCTGAGGCAGTAGGATTGCTTGAGCCCAGGAGTTTGAGGTTGCTGTGAGCTAGGCTGACGCCACGGAACTCACTCTAGCCAGGGCAACAAAGTGAAACTCTGTCTCAAAAAAAAAAAAAAAAAAAAATTTAAGTTCTAAATCAAACTATTATCTTTTATACATGTATTTTAAAATTCAGTTGAGGACCTCTTGGGAGGATTATAGCATAGTCAGTGAATCTGTAATTAAATGATATAGACATGAAATCTTAGCATATTTTTTTAAAGTTTTACATGAATGACATGGTGAGAAAATGATACAGTAACTCAAATATATTTTTAACTCTATCCTATGACTGTGTTTTAAATTTTAAGTAGTATCCCTTTTACCTTGAGTTATAAAAGTATATAATACATAAAGCTTTTCTTAAAACTAAGTCAGAGGAACACTAGTTGTAATTATATAGTTAAAGTTTACTTAAGGATTAGTGCTAAAGGGAAAAATGCTTAGGTAGAAATGATATGTAAATAATCACGAATATATCTTGCTTAGTGTCTGTCTTAATTACTTAGCTGAGAATTATGTGGCTCTGCCTTTAACATTTTTCACAGTCTGTACCAAGAAAGTATACCCTTGCATACACAGGAAAAGTTAAAATTGCCCCATTAATAAGTATATATTAAGAAAATTTGCCAGATTATATTCATATAGAAATAAATTGAAAATCAAGATACCTATAACCAAATTATGGTTGGACATATATTAAGAATTTGGCAGTTGCAGCAGTATCTTGTATTTTCCTAGCATCTAATTTTTCTAACTGCTTCCTAATCTGTTATCTAATGTTGGCCTTATAAAGTTCCTTGACAGGTAAGTAAAATAAATATCAACCAAGGAGAGCCTCAAATAGGTTTAACAATGTTCACTGTTAGTGGTGGGAAAAGGGTAAATAGTTTTCTGACTTCTCACTTCCTAATTTGCCAATCCTTCCCATTTTAAGGCAGTACTATAGAAATGTCTTTAAGGCACAATTATATGTGGAACACAAATGTTTTTATTGTTAAATTGGATTATGACTGTAAGAGTTTTAGGTAGAGTAAGTCAAGTCTTATTGAAGGGTAGGGTTTATAGTTAACTGTACAGAATGCCATTGGTTCTGAAATTATTTGAATTTTAGATACTGATTACCCATAAGTTCTTATTGGTCTTCAGGTAATGGATAACTTCTTAATACAAGTGACAGGAAAAAAGCGTGTTGTACTCTTCAGTCCTCGAGATGCCCAGTATTTATATTTATCAGGTATGGTATTTTTTTAAGTTTATATTTCGAAAGTCTATTCAGTTAGTATTTTTGGGAAATCTCTTGATTCTTACAGAAAAAAACATTGTAGGACTTTTTCCTAATTATGATGTGTTGTATTCTCCATTGTGTATGTATATATATATATATATAATAGACTCAGATTTTGAGAGTATCTTAATTATATTAATATTACATGGGTATCAGTGGTCATAATTAAAGAGTGAATTGTTGAAAATTACCATAAATTTCAGTGTGGGTACAATAAGTACCTTCTCACAGTGTGGATACAATAAGTAATTGTACAGAAAAGAATAAGTCTTCAAATTTGTATTTGTGATTACTTTTTTAAAATTCTAACTTTCCCCAATCTATATTACCCTTTTTGGAACTTTTCAGGTACTAAATCAGAAGTTCTGAATATAGATAACCCAGACTTGGCTAAATATCCACTCTTTTCCAAGGCTAGAAGATATGAATGTTCCCTTGAAGCTGGTGATGTATTATTCATTCCCGGTAAGATTTCTAGACTTCAGTAATGTGCTGTTTATAAAATCTATACTATGTCACTCATCCTTTACGCAATTTTTTTTTAATACAAATGTATATTTGTTATATGTATCCTGTCCTATACAAGATGATTTTTATACACAACTTTGTGTTTTGAAAGTATGAGTAGGCAAATGCTTACAAAATTAACATCTTGTTTTTCAAGGGTAACCTATAAATATAATACTGTACTCTAAGTTATTTTATTAACTGACATCAAGTATGACACTTTATATCCAGGAAAAGATTATACCTAGTTGGTTTTACAAATTATTTTATTTTAAAAATATTTACATATACATATTTTAGAACTATGTCACACAATTTACCAAAGAATGGTAAATATTTTTCAAAGCCAAAATAGATTGAAGATTTTATTAAATATCAAAATGTTGTTATAATCTCAACACCTGTGTTATCTTTTGTGTACATTATTTTTCTATACAGTTTGAATTCATGTCACTTAATTTTTGTTCAATAAATAGGCATTAGTCCATAAAATTTCCATGTTATTAGTAACCACAACAATGTAATTAATATCTGCAATTAGTACTTAAAAGTGAACACCTGAAGATTATAAAAATCATAATTAAGATTAAAGGGATGCATTAACAAATTCTACTTACATAGTTGTATTTCCCATATCTAAATTAATATATTAATGATCATTAACACCCTATTTCAGTGATAGAATTAAGTAAAAAATTAATAAAGATGAAAATACGATGATTTCATTTGGGGCTAAATTATAAATTCCTTGAGGACAAGGAACTATGTCTTGTTAATCTTTGTATTCCTCAAAGGGCCTGATATAATGTCCTTCATATAATTGATTATCTGTAAGAATTTGATGCATTTACTTTTTATTCTTATATTCATTGGGAAAAAAACAGCATATTAGTCTTGAAATCCATTGCCATTTTTTAAAATTTATATTTAGATTTTTGGTTTTTGTATTTTGGTAACATGTTTAAAGACTATGCATTTATTCTAAATACAACTATAAAAAAAGAAAAAGGAAAAAACCGGAAGTACTGAACATTTGCATATACTTTGAAACAAAAGCAAAAGTCCCATCTTTGGATTTAAATTTAACAGAATGGTTAGCTTTTTATTCCTATTATATTGAATAAGGAAAAAAAAAAAGATTCCGAAAAGAAAATGTAGTTGAGATTAAAACCATGTTTGAAAACCAGTTTTGCAAATCAAAATATTTTAAACTTTTGTTTTTCCTGGAGCACTCTTAGAATGAATTTGTTTCTAAAATTTACACTTTCCTTTCTCCTTTTCACAAAATTAAACACTTTTGATGTGATTAGTAGTCCATCTTTGTTATTACATATTGTGGCTTTAGTATTCCTCCAACACCTATATTTTGAAAATGTTTAGACTCAGTTGAAAACAAAGTAAACTTTCTAGTGAAAGTAAAAAATGAATTAGGTATGTCCTAATCCACCACCAAAATATTTGCTGTAGTTCTATATACTTATTATAAAAGAGCTGAAAGAAATATAAGACGATTATAATTGCATTAGAAATATAAAACTGAGGCTACAATGGATGCAAATTTAAGCAAGTTAGAAAACCAAATTGCAGCTTGAACAGGAAGTCTTTGAGGACAGAAGTACTGTACCGAATCAGAAAAGGTCAAAGATACTCTTCAAATAATTGAAATGTTCTGTGTACAAAACAATAAACACTTTTGATGTATGTGGTTGCATGACTTTGGAATTGTAAACAAGCAACACAAAACATAGCCCCAAATTAGAGAACTACAAAACAAATATATTTTTATTATGTCTTTTAAGTTAAAAGGAAAAATTGCTATTTCTAAAGGTTTTAAAAGTAAGGGTTGTGCTATTGACACTTAAAATTTGTTGGCAATTCATAAAAGTTAAAATGTTTCTGTTAAAAGCTGAGAGTGTGTTAACGAAGGGATCTGGTTACAAGAATTATTTCTTACATTGGCTATATGCAATTCGTGATATTTCACTGACATTTTGGGTTTTTTTTTAAACTGTAGGTTTTATTTTTAACTTGTTTTTAAAAACTTTTTCCAGCTTTATGGTTCCATAATGTAATTTCTGAAGAGTTTGGAGTGGGAGTGAATATCTTTTGGAAGCACCTTCCATCCGAGTGCTATGATAAAACGGATACCTATGGAAACAAAGATCCTATTGCAGCATCAAGAGCTGCACAAATTTTGGACAGAGCCTTAAAAACACTAGCTGAATTACCAGAGGAATACAGGGACTTCTATGCAAGGCAAATGGTCTTACACATTCAAGACAAAGCCTACAGCAAGAACTTTGAGTAAATAATTAAGTGAATGCAACGAATATAAACATTTTAATAAAATTTATTTAGCTCAAATATTGGAAAAGTAAAAAAGATATAAATTTTTAAAGATATACATTGTTAAAATAGGAAAGAAAAATCAAATTCAGATTTACAAATTAAATAAGTACGAAGCAGTATGTGTGGTATCTACGTGATAAAGATTATTACAGATTAAAGAATACTGGGACCATTAGCTTTCAGTTGCAAATCACTAAAAATCCAATTTAAAATGACTTAATAAGAAAATATATTGAATCATGATACATGAAATCCACTGATAGAATGGACTTCAGTGTTTCCAATCCAGTAATTCAGTAATGTCAAGAAACTTGGGAGTTTTTTTCCCCTCTTTTCAACCACAGCATTGGCTTCATCCTAAGGCTGGCTACCCTCGTGGTCATGGGATGATTGCCAGTAGCAGTTGGGGCCTTGTGCATCTTCATTTACATGCAGTGGAAGAGTCAGGCTGGATTCCAGGGGCTCTGTCTTAATATGAGAAAGCTTTTCCAGAATTCGCTTTCAAATTTTTGCGTCTCATTGCTCAAAAGTGGCTTACACCTGTCCATCTATACACGGCAGTGGGTCTAGTGGAGCTAAGAATAGAATCCTCTTCCTTTGAGGTGTATGAGGTATATATGGGGGAATGAATAATTTTTTTTAAATCAGGTTTCTGATAGGAAAGGCAAAAAGGTGGGCAGCCAACAATATCTACTACATTTGCCTAGCATCTTTTTTTCCCTAGAATTAGAATCTTTTGATGAGCTTTTTTAAACATGCAGGTGCCAAGGCCACAACTTTGTAGACTTTGATTCAGTATACTGGGTTTTGGTATAAACTTCACAACGTGTTTCAATGCATAATCAGGACTGAGAATTACTGGATTTGATGATAGTGATTTGAATTACTAGTTTTGTGATTTGTCCAAAACAAATGTTTGATCTGATCCTGGTCTTTCTTGCCACCCAATGTCAGGTCTGCCCCTTTTTTTCATTTTTGAATGTTAGAGAATAAATCAGTTTTAATTTATACCTATGTCTAAACCTTAACCTAATTAAAGTTTTGCCACTAGATATTTTCTTTCACCTATCTCTTTTTTAAAAGAAGAATTTGTTTTAAAGAATGAATAAATGAGAGATCCTAATAATGTCATTGAAAACAGTGAGCCATTGTGTGTGGATCTGTGCTATTCTTTGTTTTGCATCTAGTAATTATATTGTAATGTCATTGAAGAAAGACCAGATATATTTACTGAACACAAATGTGCCCACTAAAGCGATCTCTGAGTACGTCAATTTGGTACGTTTTAATTATGGAGAAAATCATTTTCTCTATTGAAGATAATCGGCCCACTGAAGTCCTGTGTTTGGAGTTGGATTAATTCCAGGTATAAAAAGCAAATTATAGTAAATAAGGGAAAGTATATAAAAAATTCTGAATTTCCTAAGCATCTTTGGAAAGAGATAATGAAGTTACTCAGGTCAACAAAGATGAAAAAAGAATCCATCAGAAAAAGAATTGTTTTAACATATTAGCTAGACCTAATTGTCAGATTTTGATCTTTGATTACTTCTTAGGCTAAGCAAAGAATTTCTTAATGATTCCTTTTCCTTCAGGAAGGAAAAAGATAAAACCTCTCTTAGTTTGCACAGTACTTATAGTCAGCTTTGAATAAATCTTCCTTAGTTTTTTCTTTTTTTCTTAACCAGTAGGAGAGAATCTGTACAAAGTATAAATCCAGAGTCATGTAGAAAACTTGGAAGTAAAACAGATTACAATTTGCCCACTGTGAATATTCATTGTAATTAAGTTGCTCAGTGGGGAAGCAAACTGGATGACCTTATTACAAGTTAAATAACTTTTATGAAGTTTATTTCCATCTTTAAAATAGAACTAATATGTACTTCATAGGAGACAGTTCAAGGCTATAAAATGCAAGGGGATAGTTCAAGGACAGCAGGTACATAGTTGGTGGCTGGTGATAGTTACTCCATTTAATAATATTCCCTCTTTGCTGAGAGATTTGAAGTTACAATATAATATTTAGAAAACTAAAGATGACCCCTTTGGGAAGTTTTAAATTTATTTCCCTGGTCATAATTTTTAACGTTAGGGTCTATGTATTTTAGATACAGAATATTTTAAACTTTTTTGCCTACTGGGTTAAGACCAAATGAGATGTTTATTTTTAATGTATAAAATATTATGCAGTATATGTTAGCGGCAACTTCTCAGGAATTCCAAATCTTAGAGTTGTTTTTTTTTCCCCCCACTAGAAGGGATTTTAGAAACCATCTATTCAACCCAGATTGCTTAAATGAGTGTCTGGGCTCACATAGCTGTGGATGATAGAAACTGGGGTTACAGTTGTGGTGACCAGATCATTAGTTCTCCATTCTTTCTCCCTTATGTGCTGCACACCTCAAATACTTCTGAATAGATTACATAGCTTTACTTTGGCTAAAGTTTGGGGGCTTGACCTGAAGCACAAAAGAATCTTTTTCCTCTGCCAGCAAAAGTTCTCACTGCACTGCTTGCTATTAATACATAGATAAGATTCAGACTAAAACTAATGATGAACAGATAGACAGCAGAGTGTAATACAAAAAATGGAATACTATGCAGTCAAAGAATGAGGCAGAAGTATATGTACAGGCATGAACTTTTTCCAATGTAATTTTACAGAAGAAAGGTTTGAATCTATGCTGCCATAGTGTAAAAGAAGGTATACTGTATATAAACATTTGCATATGCATAGAATTATCTCTGCATGGATGCACAAGAAACCAGTGACAGTGGTTGCCTTTGAAAAGAGGTTGAACACCTAGGTGGGCAGATTGGACTCAGCAGTTCTGTAGTATTTGAATTTTTGTTCACCTTATCCTTCCAAAATATTTTTTAAAATACTATGTATAAAATTAAATTATTACCTTTTCATGAACATTAAAAGCATTTCTTGTGATACATGAGTACATTGGAATTCTATTTATTCAGTAATTAATTTCAAACTTCTCCACTTTCATGAATATCAAAACAAGGGAAACAAAGTCAACAAGACTTAATTTGTATCCTTCATCCTTTTGAACAGCAGCTATGTGAACATTTGGAAAGAACCTTAGTAACGAGGCTTTTCTATCACCTATAAACAGTTGCCAACAGACATCAAAGCTGAATCTAAGGAGTTGACAAAAAAAAAAAGGCAGGAAGCTGGAAGGTAGGTCTGGATGGAATTAGAACTGTGCTGCTGTGAGTCTTTTTCCCCAGTGTTAAAAAATAGATGTAGGCAGGAGGAACTAACATAGATTGGCAGTCATCCACACATCTCCAGAGTTACCTTAGTCTTGTTTCAAGCATACAAGCCATGAGTGTTTGGGTGTCTTAAACATACCTAAGAAGTATTTAAGTTCATTAATTGGGATACTAAAATGACCATCCTAAGAGACTTTGCCTGTCTTTACCATTAACTAGTATAAGAGCTGCTGGATCTCTCTGCCTTTGTAAAGAGCAAAGAGTTTACGGATGAGGTCTAGTCTAGATCTTATCCTCTAGTGTATGTTCCTCTTAAAGGCCCTCTGAAATAAAACAGAATAGCTCTTTTATGAATACTACCTCTTGTTTCAGATTTTACCTCTTAAGTTTTAGTGTGTTACACATTTCCATACTAACATGCTGGGTCTTTTTGTCTGTCCTATATCCTTATTGCCTAGACCCTCCTTACCCTTGGTGGGTGTTTAGATATTACATGAATGAAACAAAAAATAGATGACACCATATTCTAAACAAGTCTCTTACGGAGCTAAAGGAATACCTGAGATGATTAGCATAGAAAAGGAAGAACTTACTTGTTAAAGAGATTTTATTCTCTAGGAAATCCAACAGAAGAAATGGATATAATGCAAATTTTTTATTGAGCAATTTAAAAGGGAAGAGAGGTGTATTTTTAAAGAAAAATTCTGAGTTGCTCACTTGAAAAATACGGAGGTTAATGAAAAGAGATACACTAAGTCCTCACTTAACATCAACAGGTTCCTGGAAACTGTGACTTAAAGCAAAAAGACAAGTCCTTGAATAACATAATTTCATTCACTGTTGTTTAGTTATAATATTGATAAGAAAAAACAGTTTTCATTATACATCATTTTGCTTAAGGTTGCAGTTTCTAGGAACCTACTAATGATGTTAAGTGAGGACGTACTGTATACAAACCCAAACGGGCAAGACGGAAAGAAATAGCTTCTTTTCAAATAATGATCTGAAGTTTTAACAATGTTAATAATATAAAGCACATCCAAACAAACTCTGTAGATTATTAACTTTAATACAATTATACTTTTATGCTGTGGTGGTAATAACTTTATTATTTGTAGGACTATGTTTCTCAGTTGACTCATGACAAAGACACACTCCAAAAGGATGCACAACGTTTACAATAACAGTTTTAAACAAATGTGGAGAAAGGACCAATTTGAAGTATTAAACAGAAAACATCTGAATATGGATCAACTTGAATATATTTTCATTCCAGAAAATATTTTTACTTTTCAACATTGTCTCATTTTGCTCTGATGGCAGTTCTACGTGCCCAGTGAGTTATTCTTTAATATCCATTCGGCATATAGCAATTATAATTAAGCATTTACATGACTGGATAGCTAAAAAACTCTGAATTTTTTCTTTTTTTTAATGAATTCTTCTGCTAAAAGTCCTACTTTTCCATTTCAGTTAATCCTGTGAAAATAAATGCCTTTTCTTTCCCCCCTCGGTACAGCATTCAGTAACTCTTCAGTAACTCAGCTATTTTACATTAGCGACATGTGAATTTAACCAAGGATTATTAAACAAATTGAAAAAAGCCATCCAATCATAGTGCTTAAAGGCAAAGTAATATGCAAAATGTTAGAATCAGGCTGTCCTGGTTTCCCTGAGGGGAATTTTTGGTCTCAAAAGAAACAGCAGGTATTTAAAGAAAATGAAGCAATATAAAGCTACTTTGTCTAAAAACAAACAAACAAACAAAAAAAACCATTTAGAGATACTGCTTTGTGGTTTATAGAATTAAGTGTTAAAATACCAAAAAGGGATGTTATTCTAAGTAAGAATCCTTTCTCATGAATCTCTGAATATTTGGAATGTATTATAGAGTCATTAAAATATAATTCTGGGAAAAAAACCAAGAAATTAACATTTTTATGTGGTTTTATAAATTTAGGTCTACTGGGTCATTAAGATATTAAGCTTGAGTGTCTTATTTTTTTTCAGTCCTAAAGCAGCATGTTGTTTCCCTGCTTATTTCATGACCTGCAAAAGTTAATTATTAATAAAGTGACCACTCACCTTTTATTGTAATCACACAACTATGTTTCAATGTTGGTTGACATTCATTAGATCTTGGTTTCTCAAAATGTATTTATGTAGGTCATGAAAAATGGGCAGAAGGAAACTTCACCCAAATTATGTAGCAGTGTTAAGCAAATTCAGTTTTTGAGCCAAAATTAAATCATTTGTGTCTTCAAACTTTCCCTTGTAACTTTTCTTATAGCAATATAATTTTGCATTTTGGCCAAAGAGAGCTATTTTCTTTTGGCAGACAAAATCATGCTTCTGGAGAAACATTGATTTAGATCTATGAATCTGTTTCCTTTTCAATAGAGCACTAACAAATAGAACATTATATATTTATTTTACCTAAGTTGATACCTTTCAAAAGACTGACTTGACATAATGAAAAATATGAAATTTCCTCTATAATACATTTTTATCCAATATACATAATTATGCTCAATTTAAACCAACTTTCCAAAACAACTGGTTTTTTGGGGGCCAAGACTTAAGAACCCCAAAATGTCTTATCCAAAATAATCAATTTAAAACTGTCAAAAATTATGCCGCATTGCTTAAGTGTAATTTTTTTAAGAGATGGGGGGTCTCACTATGTTGTACAGGCTGGAGTGTAGTGGCTATTCACAGGCACAGTCATAGTGCACTACAGCCTTAGCTCAAGCAATCAATCCTCTTGCTTCAGCTTCCCAGGTAGCTGGGACTAAAGGTGCATGCTACTGCACCAGCTATAATGTTTTTAAAAACCAGCTTTACACTATTGCACATTTTTGAACATTTGTAAACAAATATATTTTGACTCTCAAGAAAAAAATACTCGGTGGCACGTTAAAGAATGTGTCCTAAGTTTATGCAACACAAGAGGCAGGGTACAGTTATTCCAAAATGATGGCAAATGTGTTTTCGCTTTGTCTGAAGAAAAATGAAGTGTTTCCATTCAAGTTTTGAGTGCCCAAACAACTACTGTTAAAATGGCATCAAAATTAGTTTAAAACATTACTCAGAAAACCAACTACTTCCAACAATAACAATTTTAGTTACCTTTTATAAGAACTGTTTATAACTTTCATTTTTAAGGGTTTTCTCTCTCCTCATTGGATTATCACAAACCGCCTTGTTAGATTTCAAATTAACTAATTCTAACTCAATCCAAATTAAAAACTGTTCACATTCACAAGCAAGGAATATCACTGCACATTACACTCATAATTTAGGAATGTGTGCCTCTCCCATACCCCCAAAACTGACAATGCATCTATGAATTACATCTCATTACTTGAATTTATAACGTTCAAAATACTTATGTTCTTCCACTGAACAATTAATACATTAATATTCTTGTAATTTCAAAACACTTCATGAACCCTGAAGTGATTCTCTATGGAAGGAGCTTCCTTTGTAAAATGAATTTGGCTAGTCACCTGCATACCAAAATCCCCAAGTATCTGAACAAATTTCTTGTGCTCCTTTCCAATCCAAGATCTCATTGGATCACGTACTTGATAAGGTGTTACATGAGTATGGACAATAATCCCTGTTTGGGCAAATTCTTTCAAGACTTCTGGATAAGTAACCCAAGTATTGCTTCCTCCAGAATGACCACCATCCAGCCAGTACATTGTTCTTATGCTTTTGATAAAACTATCTATGTTCTTATCTTTCTTGGCTTCTTTCAATTCAAAAAGCAACTGATTCAAAACAACACAACCTTTACTGAATCCAATCAAAGTAAAAGACGCACCATTTAGTGATGGTGGATAAAATCTCGTGGCAGGCTCATCAAATTTTTCACAGGTCCTCTCTTTTTCTCCCTGGCAACCATTTGTAGTATGAGAAGAATTGGATCTACAATTAGATGCTGTGGAGTCCTTATTCCAAACATTCATATTTTTCTTTGATAAACTATTCTGACTTAAGTTAAAAGCATTAACTAATAACATATAAAGATGTTTAAAAGCCCCAAAGTCAGTACTGTGTTCTGGAGCACCAAACATGTTGCTTTTCACAAAATTGTCATAGCAGCTGAATTTGTGCAAATGCATTCGAGAACACTTTATCACCCAAATATAACTATTGGGGAACCGGTGAGCTAAAATGGTGGCAACATTTTCTAGACTCCAGTTTTCCCACTGATAATTCTCAGGATGACGAGTCATAATTTCATGGTAATTCTGAAAGGTAAGAAAGATGAAATAAGCATTAAATACATATTTACATAAAACTATTTCTACAAAATAGTTTCCCATTTTTATTGTAGTTGAAGTTAGGATGTTACAATGACCTATGGTTAATGTACTAGAAATGAAAACTAAATGTCATTACTTTCCTGTTAGAAGAGTTTGAACAAATCACTTCTTCAGTTTAAGCCCCAAATGCTTCAAGAGACAGGAAAATAAAATATTCCTACACAGAACAGTAAGAATTTTAAAAATAAAGCAATTTAGAAGGATTATTAGCATGTTTAATAAATTTTATTTAGTATCTACATGATCAATTTTCCTAACACATCAACTAAAAATATAAATTGGGGTCATCAGGCTTTTTGAGTAACAGAATTTTAAAATATTTCCCTAAGCTGCCATCCTGCAACCATCCCTCTTTGGATTCCTCTAGCAACCTGAACAGTATGTATGATTTCAATTTTGGTATTACAACAAAGCTGCAATGAACATTAAAGTCTTTGTACATATCTGTGATTATATCCTTAAATGTAAATTCCTAGACATGGAAAAACTATTAATAGGTCAAAGAATATTCATAACTTAAGATTGGTGATATAAACTACAAAACTGCTTTCCAGAAAGGTATGTATAATTAATTTTTCATTTTTCTTTGTGAAATTTCATAGGCACAGGATAACTCATTCAAATTTGAATTTATTGAAAACTAGGATGAAGTTGAAATTTTGTTAATATACTTATTAGCCAACTGGAGTTCTACTCTTGCCTATTAATATCCCTTGACCTTTTGTATTTGGATCTTGCTTATTTATAAGCAGTCTATATATTATCAATAACTTTTTGTTTATTCAGTTACTAGGACATATAAATAAATTTTGTTTTCCTCTTAATATTTATTCATAGTGGCTTTTTTTAAAAAGGGGGGGGCAATTCATTCAAATTTATTCTATAAAATGTACTAGACACCGATTGGGCAGGGAATAAAAACAGACTAAATCCCTGCCCATATGGAGTGCATTCATTTTTGTTTTTTTTTTTTTTTGAGACAGAGTCTCACTCTCTTGCCTGGGGTGAGTGCCGTGGCGTCAGCCTAGCTCACAGCAACCTCAAACTCCTGGTCTCAAGCAATCCTACTGTCTCAGCCTCCCGAGTAGCTGGGACTACAGGC
>CAUYSK010088530.1:0-24225 GCA_963575035.1 Avahi laniger | reverse complement strand
ATTAAAGGTTTTTTTGTTTTTTTGTTTTTTTGTTTTTTTTTTTTTTTTTTTGAGACAGAGTCTCACTCTCTTGCCTGGGGCAAGTACCGTGGCGTCAGCCTAGCTCACAGCAACCTCAAACTCCTGGGCTCAAGCGATCCTCCTGCCTCAGCCTCCTGAGTAGCTGGGACTACAGGCATGTGTCACCATGCCCGGCTAATTTTTTCTATATATTTTTAGTTGTCCGATTAATTTCTTTCTATTTTTGGTAGAGAACGGAGTCTTGCTCTTGCTCAGGCTGGTCTCGAACTCCCAAGCTCAGAACGATCCGCCTGCCTCGGCCTCCCAGAGTGCTAGGATTACAGGCGTGAGCCACCGCGCCCGGCCATGTGATTAAAGTTTTGATTAAAGTTTGTCATTAGTTTTCTCTAGCCTTACCGATATCACAGAACTGAAGTAGACAGATACTGGCTCCTAGAAGGAGAGATTAACTAACAAATTTAAGGCTAAAGAAATTTAGGAAATCTGGATTCTAGTGGGGTAGTCTTATGAGGGGCTCTATTCTCAGGCTCAAAGATAATGTTCTATGGTGTATTTAACTTTATTGTCACCAAATCTTTAGTGTTACATCTAAGAAATGGGGACACTATTCTGCGATCTCCCTAGCTTATTATAAAATAAGAGGTTTTCTAACTCTGTGATATTGGAGGAGAGAATTACTTCTCTCATTCCCATCCTCACACGTCCTCAGAATTAACCTGAAGTGCATTTTTCTCCATGAAGCCTTCCTTGGAGATTCCGTCTCTCACTTATTATAATTTTTTTCCTTTTATCAACTTCTGGGGAAATTTATAGCTTGACAGACACTATGATTCTGCAATTTTCAGTTTTGTTTCTTAATTTTTTTAAAATTCAGTATATTATGGGGGTACAAATGTTTAGGTTACATGGGTTCCTTTTGTACTGCTTGAGTCAAAGTTATAAGTGTGCCCATCACCTAGATAGTGTACATTGTACCCATTAGGTGTGATTTCACCCATCTGCTTCTCCCTCCCACCTGCTTGATTTTAATTGAGTTTTACTACCATGTGTGCACATGAGTGCAGATTGGTTAGTTCTAATTTGTTAGTGAGTACTTGTGATGTTTGTTCTTCCCTTCTTGCTATACTTCACTTAGCAGGATGGTCTCCAGTTCCATCCAGATTGTTGCAGAAGGCATTAATTTTTTTTTATGGCTCAGTAGTATTCAGTGGTATACATATATCACATTTTATTAATCTACTCACGAATTGATGGGCAGCTTGTCTACATTCTACATCTTTGCGATTGTGAATTGTGCTGCAATAAATATTCTAGTGCAAGTGCCTTTTTGATAAAATGACTTTTTTTCTTTTGGGTAAATACCCAGTATTGGGATTCCTGGATCAAATCGAAGGTCTACTTTTAGTTCTTTGAGGAATCTCCATACTATTTTCTGTAGAGGTTGCTCTAGTTTGCAGTCCTACCAACAGGGTATAAGTGTTCCTTTCTCTCCACATCCATACCAGCACCTATTGTTTTGGGACTTCTTACTGGGGTTAGGTGATATCGTGGTTTTGATTTGTATTTCCCTGATCATTAGTGACATTCAGCATTTTTTCATATGTTTATTGGCCATATCTTCCACTCTTCTCCCATTCCCCATAGTCCCTGTTTTGCCCTTGGTCTGAAACTCTTTTGTTTTCTCCAGATATGTGCATTCCTTGCTTTCTCTGTTAAGTCTTTGCTTAAAGACCAAAGACACTTCACCTGACTATGTTATTAAAAATTGCATCCATCTGTACCCCCCAAACACACACATATTGTCACATTCTAGAGTTACATATTTTCTTTCCTTGCTTAATTTTCTATTTAGTATATATCACCATCTCACATAACACATCAGCTATCTATTTATTATCTATCTTGCTAGAGTGTAAGCTCTATGGGGACAGGGATCATATCTGTCTTCTTTACTGTTTTATCTCTAGAGAGGCCTGTAACAGTGCAGGGCACATCATAGTAACTCAAAAGATATTTGTTGAAGTAATGGATAGGTGATAACAGCATAAGTCAGCATTCAAATAGTAGTTTCTTTAACTGGCTGAATGATTTCTCTTTTGAGCATTCAAAAGAGAAACTACCTCTAATACTACTGCTGCTACGTCTACTTTTGATTTGGCTTAATACTGAAGTTCCTGTTCCGCCATTCTTAGACGTTGAGGAGTTGGCACTCTTCTGGCCATGTCAGAGTCTCCATAACTTTGTGGCAACAATTACGATCTGCTGCCTTAACCAAACTGGCTTTTACCCTCTTAAAGTACTTAGCATATGGACCATGCTTGGAGAATCACTGCCAAAGCTCATTAATACTCCCCTTTTAAATTTATGCCTCTTAGGTATTATATTAATATGTTCATGACCATGATAATTTCGCCCTATACATTTATTTTTATTTGGAGTCTTCCAAAGTAGGAAAACTTTGTATTTAAGAAGTCAGATTTTTATTTTATTCCCGCTTGAGAAGATCAAAATGTTTCTTACTGCTGATGTCAGTTATTAAAACCTGTATACAAAATATTTGGATAGTTCCAAGGCTAAGGTTTAGAAAAATTGCATTATTTTCTATTTTGAAGATTCTTTATTATTTTTCCTCGTGGCCAAACAAAAAGTGGCTCATACACATACAACCAATCACTTTTTCAGCAGCTAACTTCAGGTAAGTATTTTGTTTAAGATTTTTGGGTGTCAATTTGGGAATAATTTTTATGTCATATTTGCAATGCAAACATGAAACGTGAGCAACAGAGCCATCAAAAATGTTAATCAATCGAGCTGTCTGTGCATGTAGGGCAGTTTTTCTTGATATATACCCAGGGGTAAAGGAGATGAAGTAAGTATAGTCTGTGAATAAATAACAGTTTTTACTGGACGAGATGGCAAACAAGCTCATACAGAAATAATGGACATGTATAAGACCTCGAAAAAATGAAGTAAGACTCCAAAGAAATTTGGGGAAGATTTATCTAAGCCTCCACACAGTAGCACATCATTGGCTAATGTTTGGGGTGGCTTATTCGAAACTCTGTGGACTAAGACTCTTCTGACTTTTATTTCCACAGACATCGTTCTGCCAAGTGGCTTTACACTGTCCTTATTGCTACTTCAGCACATCTTTGTGTGCAGGGTGAGGTCACATGGACCGAGGTGTGGTACCAATTAGCATGGGCCATGGCACATTGGATCAGTCAGAAATGTAGTTTGATTACATTTTGTACCAGCTTGTACTGACCTTTTCTTTGATCTGGCTTTACACTAATACCTTACTATCTTTAGATGTGACTGTTCAATGTTTCTCCGAATTTCCTATATGTGCGTAAAATTATAAGAAGCATGGCTTATTGAGCACTTTGTATCTGATAGGCACTATGTTCTGTGCTTTTTGCATTACTGTCTGTTTTAATCTTCACAATGCAGTGATGTATGTATTCTTATTACATACATTTCAAAGATATAAAAACTGAGGCACAATAAAGTTAAATAGCTTGCTCAACCTCACTTACACTCTTGTCCACTCTGCTATCAGCTTTGCTGTTTTTTCCACAAAGGCAGGTATTAGAGGGTGTGGAATTTTCTTTGGAATTGGTTTTAAGAATACCATTATATATCTCTAGATGACTAATCATAGTTAACCTTATGAGCGTGCCAAGTAATTTCAGGGGCTCCTGGGAGGTCTCTTTGTTTCCCCCAAATATATTTTCTACTGAATTGCTGGTGCCTAAAATTTCAAAATTTAGGAACACTTTATTTTGGCTTTAAGCTGCTTGTTCCCTTTTTAAAGGGCAGATACTTCTGTAAGTCTAATTATTAAAAATATTACTTGCCATTAACATAAGTGCATTTTATCAACCCTCTTTCTTTAATGAACAAATTTGGATCTGAGTAAGTTCAGAAAATGTGTGGGCTCTAGAATCCTGAAGAAAACAGTACCAAGGGAAATATGGCAGAGGAAGAGATTAAAGGTACCAAAGGATCAACTGTATCTTCATTTCCAGTTGACCCCCACCCCCCCAGTTAATAAATAATTTCAGGGATTTGGTGTTTATTTGGAGTTATTTACAAAGTTATATAAAATATTTTATCCTATAGGAAGAATGAGATTCTTTGTAAATAATGTTTTTGTTTGATTTGAGGTTTCCTATTTTTATTAAGTTGTACATATTTAATGTAAATAACTAATTTTATAGCAATCCAATACTAGTTCAAATTTACAGTAGGACATTGCCCTAAGGGCATGTAGCCCCAGACTAGTGAAAATTCTCCTTAGTCCTGTGTTTTCTTTTTCTGTTTTTGAGTGCAAAACTGTGGAAAAAATAAAACACAAATGTATTAATTTGTAAAAGAGATCAAGCAGAATTGTGGAAAAAATATATAGGGATGAAGAAAATATTGCCTTGCTCCATGTAATTGATAGCTCTTTCGCATGTGCATTTTCTTGCAATATTCATGAGAAAGTCAAGCATCACGTTTGTGCCAATTGGCAATTTGACACATAGCAGCTTCATTTTCAAGTGTAATATGTTGACTCTTTATTGGATTATTTGGGGTTGTCTTTGTTGAGTGAACTTTGTATTTCCTTTACAATAGGATATACGACATTACATTCTTGCTTGAGCCAGTTTCTTCCAGATATGGGAAGCTCCCCAAGTCTGTACAAATTATGCCACTAGTTCTTGTTGGCATGATATTTTGTATTTTGTAAATGTATTAAATTGACTCCATCCTCTCAACAGGTATGAGGTTAGCTATCATAATTCGTTTTGTGACAGGATCTCACTTATGTTTTCCCGGTCACAGTTAAGTGATTTGTGTGGGTTCTTTTTGGTGAGGTAAGAAGAAAGTGGAGACTTGCAGTGAGAAATGCTCAAAATAACAAAAGAGCTTACCCAATACAGACTAAGTCTGGACTGAATTACAACTAAGGAATGGTTTCCAGGTAGCAGAGGAGGAGGATGGCTAGCTTTGCAATTAATTAGGGTAAGGCGAAAAGTACAGTAGTAAGTGTGTAGAGTGGATTGATTGCTTGAGAATCAAACTATAGTGCTTCTCATTATCTCCTCCTTAATACATGAAATTTCTTGCAATATTTTCCCTTCCTTCTGTTACTCTTTGTATTTCCTTCAGGCAATTGCAGTCAATCGCAAATATTCCAGTCATCTTCTAAGATTACTAAGATTGGGTTTAACCCCAAAGACCACTTGGAACAAATTATGGAAGAAAACCTTAGAATTGAAGACATGTGGCCTCACCTGGTCAAATTCTCCCATGGGAAGCTACTGAGTAAAGCTTCTATAAGGTAGCCCTGCCAGAAATTGGCACTCTTCCTAACCCCCAAGATGTTGGTAGTGGACAGGGTTTCTTTGGTGGTGAGGGTTGGAGGAATGGGGGAAACATACAGTAATCCTATTGACCATATAGCCTCTGGAGTAGTCATACTATAGACCTTCCAGGAATCAGATTAACATTCATTTTTCCACTCACTTTTCATAGGAACATAGAATACATTTTCTTCTAGAAGCCCTGGACAAGTAAGGCTGTTCCCTATATTCATTGATTTCCAGGAGGATAGCCTGCAACCCAAATCTCTACTTGCTAATTTCCATCATCCACATTCACCACTTAAAACACTTTCGTATGCAAAGAGACAGAACTTCAAGGTGCATTTTGCACAGAAGAAATTATTTAGTACATCACAAAAATTGCTGTAGTTTCATGTAGGTCAATGTAATTCTTATTACGTAAACCATTAGAAATAATGTACTTTTATGGAAGATAGTATGTTACAGATTAAAAATGCTGTCACAGACCTATAGCTTTTTGTTTTCTCAAATGAAAGGCCTAATAAGTGCCTTCAGGTTGTTGGTCTCATGATTGATTTTTGTAAGCTATTAATGATTTATATAATATTAGGTGACATTAGACTGATTTTGAGTCCTAAAGTTTTCAATCATGACAATATTAGATGACACAGACTGCCTTGGAGTCCTAGAGGTTTCAATAATGACTACATTTACCCAGTGGTTATCAATGTGGTGGTATAGTTTAACGGCACAACATGTCTTTAAAAGCAGTTGTATATCCTTTTAAGTGAAACTCAGACTTTACACAAAGTAATTCTAGTCTCTCAAACTTTATTTTATGTAAAATGAAAATTTTATAAAAATAAAAGGTGGTCTTTATATCTTAAGGTGCATTTTATTAATTAAAAATTAAAATGTTAATTTTGGAGCTATTTTCTCCTCACCCAGAGAATATTTTAAATAGGCGAAAAATGAGATATGTCTTTTCTTTTTTTTTTTTTTTTTGGAGACAGTGTCTCACTCGCTTGCCTGGGGTGAGTGCCGTGGCGTCAGCCTAGCTCACAGCAACCTCAAACTCCTGGGCTCAAGCGATCCTACTGTCTCAGCCTCCCGAATATCTGGGACTACAGGCATGTGTCACCATTCCCGGCTAATTTTTTTCTATATATATTTTTAGCTGTCCAATTAATTTCTTTCTATATTTTGGTAGAGACGGGGTCTTCCTCTTGCTCAGGCTGGTCTCGAACTCCTGAGCTCAGAACGATCCGCCCGCCTCGGCCTCCCAGAGTGCTAGGATTACAGGCGTGAGCCACCGCGCCCGGCCGAGATATGTCTTGTCTTTGTGATTATGTTCTTTACCCATGAACATGGGAGTCTTCATTTCTCTTCTTAGAATTATTGCTGAATTTAATTCAGTAAAAGAAGTAGTCATTTCTCATATTTATCTGTAAATTACATTGAATCTTGTTGTAGTCACATTAGGAGGTAATGATTTATATGCTTTCTAATTATTTATCTGCTTATATAAGCACAGTCCCATTTTAGAAATGTTATTGAATTAATGTTGTAATACATAGAACAAAGAAAAATAATTTCCATAGATTAAGCTTTGCTTTTCAGCAATCTGATCTTGTTTTGCATGCTCTGCTCTGTAATATAGGTATATGCATGTACTGAGCTGATAATTTATTGTAAGATTTAAATAGAGTCTGGGAAGAGTGGATAGAAAATGCTTATCTAGTGAAAAGTGACTGTTTTCCTGAATATGAACTCTAAGAGGCTGAAACCCAGTAGTTAAAGTATTTGTCCTATTTCAGAACTAGGGACAAAGTGCTACCTGAGGAATTACTGGTTGCTTGAGAAGGTAGATGATAGATGTGTGCTCAGGAAAGCTTGTAATATAGACAAGAGAAGGTGGTGAGAATTCTTTTTAAGACTTTTCCTTAAGTCTTCTGTTAAACTTAGAGTAATTCAGAAATAAGTTACCTTAAAAAACAAAAGAATGCAATAAATGTTTATTTTTTTCAATGCTAGGTTTATGAAAAGTCTAAGCCTAAAATATTCTACCATGCTTTAAATTATATTGGTCTATGGACATATATGCTTCTCTTTGTGGAATACTTGCTTTCCTCAAAAAATATGGACATCTTATTTTATAATAGACCAGACATTGCTATTTACAGAAATGTCCAGATATAATCACAAATGCTGATTAAATGCAGAACAATAGTAATAAGTTGAGACCTGCTTTCATGTATATTTTTAAATCCTTTTAAGAAGAATTGGAAGGATGCAAGGGAGAGAAATTGGTCTTAGGAGTATGGGAAAAATTCATGAGTTGATGTTTTTACCTTCTAAATAAGTACCCATTTTCAATGATTAGTCTAGAAAAACAGTTTCCTTTTATTTGAAACCGTTATTTATTCCTGAATATCAAATCATCCTAAAGCCTATGTCTTGAACAACAAATTATTACCTTTGTGATTCTACAGTGGTCTAGGCTTAGCTGGTCATCTGTTGATTGAGATGGCATGCAGTTATCGGATGACTAGGGCTGGAATCATCTTAAGACTGGACAGAGCTGCATATTAAGATAGCTTCTTTGGCTGGACGCGGTGGCTCACACCTGTCATCCTAGCACTCTGGGAGGCCGAGCCAGGCGGATTGTTTGAGCTCAGGAGTTTGAGACTAGCCTGAGCAAGAGCGAGACCCTGTCTCTACTAAAAATAGAAAGAAATTATCAGGACAACTAAAAATATACAGAAAAAATTAGCCAGGCGTGGTGGCACATGCCTGTAGTCCCAGCTACTCCGGAGGCTGAGACAGAAGGATCCCTTGAGCCCAGGAGTTTGAGGTTGCTGTTAGCGAGGCTAACGCCACGGCACTCTAGCCCGGGCAAAAAGAGTAAAACTCTGTCTCAAAAAAAAAAAAAAAGATAGCTTCTTCACACACGTATCTATAGCCTGGGTTGGAATAGGAGGAATTGCTGAAAGCTGGCTCGGCATTTCTCTTTCCATGTGACCTCTCCATGTGGTAGGATGGTCTTTATCACATTGTCTCAGGGTAGACTTCTTACATGATAATTATTTCCCCCAGGGCTAGTGTTCCCAGACAGGAAATGAAAGCTGCCAATCTTTTAATTTGTGGACTCTCAATCTAACATAGAGTCACTTCCTCATATTCTATTGGTTAAAATGCTCACAGAATCTGACAAAATTCAAGGAGAGAGGACATGAACCCTACCTTTCCGTATTAAAAGTGTCAAGGAATTTGTGGTTATCATGAATCTACTGTGAAAGTTATGTATGATAGATTAGCAGGATGCTTCTTATGTTTTCTTTGATCAAATAGCAGGGACAAGGACATGTAGAGAAGACAGCAGATATACTTTTGCATATACAAAGTTAAGAATAAGTGCGTGAAAAGCAATTCCTGGCATCGTAGTGCCTTTGACCTTGACGTTAGAATTTCCTCTCTCCCCAAAAGGGCCATGGACATCACTTTTGTAAGTCAGACTCTATGTGTATGCTCTAGTGTTGCTGGCTATTTAACCAATCTTTCATAAAGTGAAGAAAATTGTAAAGACATTGAACATATAGCAGGTGCAATGATAAATGTTACTTTCCTCTCTGTCGTTCCGTTAGTGTTTTCTTAGAGGAGTACTGGGTCCTAGTCAAGACTTAACTGGGTTGGCTGGCCTTAAGCCTTGAATATATACTCCCGGTCTTGGTTTTGGATCTAAAAGTTTCTCGATTTTGTGGGGTGATAAATTGGCAAAGGAAATCCTGCCGGAGATAGGAGATCCTAAATTTCAATAACTGTTCTACCTGGTTTCCATGCAAACTGGTTTGTACTTGTGTATCTCCATACTCAGATCTTTAACAGTTGGTAAAATGATAGTGTCATGGCATTAATAAAAGTTGGAAAGATGAGTATAGGCCTGGTGGAACAAAAGGGATTCCTTAGGGACTCTAGTATTGATTTTATCCTACTGGGACTACTCTGAGCCACATATACCTCATGTAGCATTCCCAGTGTGCGACTAGTGAATGTGGGTATGTTAGCACTCACAGTTGCAAGTGACACCAAGCTAAATTGAATTTAAAATGACATAACATATCTAATTTTTCTAATCCTTATTTCAAAGAAGAATCAGGAAAACAAAAGGCTGCGGGTTAACTTTTTTTTCTGTATTGCCTCTCATGTACTTTGATGAAAGCTTGGGGCTTTTGTCCTAAATTAATCTGAAAATGTGATTTAAAATATTGTGCTTCTCCATCCCTTCCTTACTCCTTTATAAACTGTAAAGAGATAAGAAAAAAAGGATCATTGAAGTTGTTCAGGCTTTGCATGATTGGAAGGAGTATTAATAGGCCAGGGCTTAATGTATCCGTGTCCAGTTACTGTAATGACCTTATAGAAATGACATAGCACAACAGAAAAAAATGACTTCAGACATCATCTCTTGTCTGTAGAGCCAGTGCTAAGACCACATGATTTTCATCCTAGTCTGGATTTTCTCGCCATTATTTTTGTCAACAGGGAAGGGAACAAACAAAATAAAGGAAATAAGAGTCTAAGATATATCTTTAACTAGTCATTCTCAATTTAATGTTAGACAAACAAATATATATTTTATAACTTAGTTTCCAGCCAAAGGTTTTATTTGGAAGGTTTTCCTGGAGTTTAAAGAATGTAACTGCTAGAGTACTTGATGGATAACCAGATAAAATAAATGTGAAGGAATCAGAAAGAATAATAGATAGCAAATCTCTATGTGTTATTTTTTTTTTTTTTTTTAAACAAACAAACAAACAAATAAAACCTGGTTAAACCTGTCTTGAGAAAACTAATTCAGAGCTTCTCCTTCGATAAATGCAAATGAAAGTTTGGCTGCTTGGGTTAAAATGGCAAATTTGTGAAAATGATTACCTTCCTGGAAACGTGAATTCGCTTGATGCACTAACGGCTCTATGTGGCAGCCTTTCAAAAAAGAAAGCTGAATAGATGCCTATTGCAATGTCTGTCTATTGTTTTTAATTTTATTTCAGAATATTACAGATGTATAAACATTTTGGTTACAGAAATTGCTTTTGTACCGTTTGTGTCAGAATTATGTGTCTATTGTTTTTTCCTCACTATTTTTCCCATTGATAGATGTACCCACTTCAATCAGAGTTGGAATGAGGTGTCACAGTATACCCTAAATCAAAAATTAATTGTAAGAGAGATGACCTACTAGCCTACAATATCTGGAAAAAAGAATTCAGTGTATATAAGTGAAAACACCCAATTTTATTCTTTTTGAATTATTTCGAAAGTATTTATGTTCTCTCCTGTTTGAAAATAATATCTGACTGAAAATATTTATGATTTTAAGAGATCTATCTGTAAAGGAGAATCCTTCTTTTGAATCAAAATGGTGATTATAACATCATTGTTTGCCCAGAGCGGTCTTGGTTTATGCCTATTGTCTCAGCATAATTATTAATAGTGTCTTCATGCACTTTCAAAAGTGCCCGAGTTTGAATGATCAATTACGCAGTCACCCTATCTATACACTAATCCCAAAGCATTAAGGCATTGATTAAGTACCTAGTTGTTTATGCTGTTTCCTGATACATTAATTATACCAAGAAATAGCAGAGACAGAACCTCTGCCCTCTGGGAACTTCATGTCTAAGAGACACAGTACTACTCTGAACACATATATAAGAGAGCAAGGTGCATTAAAAACAGTAACTGAAACACCAAAGTGTGTATGCCATGCTCTGCAGAACCACATTTATTTTTGGGCTAGGGGGAGGGGGAGAGCTCTGGTTGAGAGAATGGAGAAGTTTCACATATGGAAAGAATATTGTGAAGGAAGCCTTAGTTTATCTGGAATGGCCTTCCAAAAGGAGTGTTTGCAAATTTTTGCTATGTCATTCTGTGGGTTGCCTTCCACAAGTAAAAAGAAAAGTTAATTTGATCACTGTACCAATACAAATTGCCCACAACTCAGGATTGAGCTTTGGTTCGAGAAGGATATCATCAACAATTTCTCCAAATGGCTTTTTTTTACTTTTTCAAAATGCATCAATGTGTAAGGTAAAAAGACGGAGTTAGGAATGATAAACTTCATCCAAAAGGCCTATGTTAGTAACATACCATTTCTTTGACCACATTTTTGAAAAGATCATTATCTACTCTGAAACCTTATGACATTGAAGAGTGAATCTAGAAGTAGCCTTATATTCTTTAGGCCAATAAGACCCCTAGACTACAAGTGAATTGTAGAGTGATTTGGAAAGCAGTATTGGGCTAAGATAGGATATTGTTCTCAAATTCTATACACAATTTACCTGACACAGGCCCTAGGGCTTTTGGGAGAAGGATGGATGAAATGGCTCCAGTTCCCTAACCAAAGAGGGAAAGGGAACTGAAGGTTAACAATGGCCTATGAGGCTTTCAATTTATCCCTCAAACCCTAAGGAAAGGTCCTGTGTGTAACCCAGCAGAAGTCCTGTGGGGAAGCTCTCCTTCCCACCCTCCTTCCGGGACCCCAGGGTTGCCACTCATGTAGAGGGGAGTCAAAATCTCAGCCTTAACTTGGAAGGTTATTAAGAGCCTCTGGTTTTAAAGTCATAGGGTAAGTACATACGTGAAGTTGGTTGAAGGTCTTTTATCCCTCCATTTCTCTTGCTATTTCATACATCATATTATTTATCTGTGATATAATGTTGAAAAATATTATTTGGATATTGTAAAATTTTGATTACTGAGAACTGCTAGATATTAGGGTGTTTGGGTCATATTAAATTTTTTAAGGGTAATGGGGGGTCCTGGGCCAAACACAAGTTTTATTTATTAGGCATGACATCAGTTTTCCCAAAACACCATGACTGGTCGTGCCTCTGGGATTTTATTCATATTCTTTCTTCTCTTTGGATTTTTTTTTCTTCTCCTTGTCTGCTTAGAGAACACCTACTCATCTTTTAAGACTTAAGGGTAATTTCCTTTTGGAAGATAATATTTATTGACTTTCTCCCAACTTCCCTTACCTTGATCTCCTAGGTAGAAGTGATCTTTATTTCCTTATGGATCTGTCTTTTTCACTAGATCATGAGTTTCTTGAAGGAATTGACCTAGCAGAGGCTGACACATGGTAGGGGGTTAATACCTAGTTGGGTGTGTTAATAAATGAGAAAACAAAGAAAAGGGTCCTTAAACACTAAATCATATGTTGATTAGGAATGTGAGACATGGGCATACCCACAAAATTTCAAGTTTGCTCTAAAATATGGCTGGCCTGCCTATCATCATCCTGTACTACTTCCTTGTCTAGGCAGAGAAGTTTACCCTTTGTTTAATTCTTAGGAAACCAGACATTTAGCCAGAATTCTTATTCATTCCCTGGCAGTTTTGTATAATGATAACTGTGTAAATGAAATTTTACAATAGAATTTTTTCTCCCATAAAGGCTTTTAATAGTCAGACATCCACTAACCTTTTCTTAGATTCCTTCCTTTAATCTCTGAGCTGAACATTTTCTTTCTTCATTTTTATTTTTCCCTGAAGGTACTCCATTGATGATAATTGTTGGAAATACATTTAAGAAAATGATATTCTTCTATTAGCACTATAGTCAAAAAAGTCATTTTGTTTCTTTTTCTTCTATCAATTCCTTTTTTTGGTAAGTGGTTTTTGTGTGATAAAAGATTAACAATAAGAATATACTTGTTTATTATAAATATTTTGTGTTTTTTCCCCTCCAGTGGGAGTTATCAGTATAAATGCCAAGAAATCTTAATTAAATAGCGTAAGTAGTAATACTGCTATTCCAGTTCTTGTCATTAGACAGGAAGTTATGGTTACAGCTGACTATACAGCACTACCTGAGCCATACATTTTACATTTGCAATCAGCCTGTTATAGATGAACTGTGAAAATTGGAGAGAGCTTTTTATGATAATTGGAAGATGTTTTCCTTGAAGTATTTGGGCCCCTGAGAGAGCTTGAATTACATGTGTGTAATTTTGTTATAAGCTTTAATGCTATTTATTTAACTTGAAGTTTATTGCTCCTGAATATATTTTCCTGTGTCTTTCTATTGTGTGATATACGTGTTACATTCTCAATAACATTATTCTGAATATCATTGTATATTGTGTTTTGGTTTTTGTTTTCAACTTCAAAGAGTTATCTTCTCTTAGGGCATGATTCAGAGATAAATGAAACTCTCTCTCGATTATAAATTAGGAGTATGAATGGAAATACAAAGACACCCTCTCTTTGATTCCACCTGACTCTTTGTTTTGAGTAAATCTGACCAAACATTACAGATACTGACTGTTAAACTTTAGATGATGTGTGTGCAACATTTTATACCTCACATACTTATGTGTTCTTGTATTTTTTCCCCTTCCCTTTACAACCCTTCTCTGCTTTGTCTGTTCTCTTCCCTATTCTCTGACAACCTCATGATCATTCCTACTGTTTGACCCTTGTCTAAACCATTTCTCTGCCTAGAATGCCCTTCTTCCTCTTCAAAACCATCCAAGTCCACTCATACTTGGCTCCGTGACAAGATGGTACTTATTTTTTTACTGTGTCCATGAATATTTACAAAACTACTCCAGCTAAAATTGATCTCCTATCATCTGTCTGTTCATAGCACTTATTAACTAGACCTCTGTGTTGGTACCTTACCGTATGTAATAGCACCTTGCTTCTCTAGAGATCAGAAGTATGGAAAAACCTATCTGAAACTTTGATCACAAACCTGTTGCATTATGGGTGCAGATTTTCTATGAGCAAAATATATAATTTAACTCTGTTTCTTATTAAACTTGATTATCTGGTTTCTAAATCTTCAAGTCATAAGACACAATCAACTGATGCTCATTTTTCTGATCTGCTAGATGATATTTCATCACATCTATAATCCCACTGATTGTAAGATATACCGTTTAGGATTTGTATTTTATACTTATTGAAAGAGGTCTTTAATCATTATTTAAACATATGGCTTTGTCACATTACTCTTTACCTAACATATGGTATCAAATACATTAATGCATATTTTAACAGTTTTTTTTAAAATCTCTGAAATCTTCTCTGTATGGTCATGTTTCTGGAGCAGAATGCAGTGATACCAGTCCAACTTGAGATTAACCCTTCCTCTGGCAAGTGATATCTTCAAAATCTTGGTCACATTACTTAAGATTCTGGGTCTTTAGTTTGTTTATCTATAAAATGAGGACATTATTTCCTACCTCTCATCATTATTTCAACCAAATGAGATAATACAAGTGATGTGCAAATGTTCTTTGTCATGCATGACATTATACTTTTAGCCTCCCAGAACTTGACTTGCTTTTTTGTAACTTAGTTTTATAAAAAATATATCTAATATGCTTGCTTGCAGTAGCAAATTTAGACATAATGTCTTTCAATGTGAAAACCATTATGATTTGGACTTTGTGCTTTGTAAAATTAATATGGTATTGTATATGATTGTATATGGTTTAAATTTCATATAAATTTACTAAAAATAAGGGACATTAGCTATCCAATACATTGATTTATATAATTGGAGAACTCAATAGCATGTCAAGAACACCTCAAGTAAATCACAAGCATCTCTACAGGGCAAACGTTGTTCTTTTTATGTCTTCTATATCCCACACTAAACATTACTCAAAATTCCCTGGGTGCTCAATAAATGTCTGGTGACCTCCTAAACTACCTCCATTATTGTCACCACTATAAAATGTTAGAGAATATTTTCCTTAAAGCAAAACAAAATTAAAAACTTTTATTTTGTGGAGACTACACAAAGCTGGGTATGTTTTACCATAATGCTACTGTTTTAGTAAATAGACTGAAAAAGATTTTTATGAAAGGTAGCAAGAAATTAGCCAATTGGTAGACACAATTCTGAAATAGCACAGTTTCTTTTCATAAGTTACTATCATTAGATTTAACTGGCTATATAATGGTTGAAGTGGTTCTTCCTCCTCAGATTCATGATCTGACAGTAGCCACAGGCCAGCCTAGAATTGGACAAAATAAGAACAGACTGGTTTGTGTCTGTGTCTGTCTCAATTTCTCGCTTTTCTGTCTGTCTTCCTTCATCTTGAACTTTCTTCTGTATTTATTGTGTATGTAAAAATACCAAAATAAATAAAACATAGTCCCTTCCCTGGAAGAGCTCTTTCCCCTCACTCTTAAGATGATGAAACTCAGGCTCAGAGAGGCTAAGTGATTTCCCAAAGTCACACAGGTAATAGGTGACAGAACTCGCTCTGGAAATCATTTCCGTTTTCTCCCCACTAAATTCCATAAATATTAATCAAGCATCTCATTGCAATGGATTGTGCCAAAACGTTCCATGTTTGGTCTTTTTTCTTCCTGGAAAGAAACTCTAAACTGGAAACAGAGGCTTATCAGTCACATGCCTTGAGTTCTGCAGCAAGAATGCTTATACAACACTGTTCACAGGGAATTAGAGTAAAGCATCATAGTAAAGTTTTAGCAACCACAAATTACCAAATGGTTGTTTTACATTAAGATAAATATCGTACTTTGCCTAGAGGAAGGCTTAGTAATTCGGGTACCCTGCTTCCAGAGACCCAGCAGTCAGAAATTCAATCTTATCAGAGATAGATAGGAGTAGATTGTCCCTATTATAGAAGGATTCTTCAACTTACAAATGGATACAATGCAGGAATCTTTTAAAGAGATTCACCCTTCATAATTTTAATTATATGTTTGTTCATCATGGGCTACTCTTCAGAAAAACCAAGGAGCAGAAAGACAACTAATGTCTTCAGAATTGATGCCAGGTGAAGATCATTGAAAGGAAGATAAAATGCTTCAAACATTATAATATAAGTTGGTGGGAAATGTAGCATTTGATTTATGTAAAATTGAATTCAGACATTAATTTAAAAAATATTTGTACAGCAACAGAATCATACTGGACTTATAACAAAACATTCTAAAGCAGAGGTTTCTTACCATGCAGTACATAGACTTGTAGGGGAGAGGTTCTGTTAATGGGTGTAATAGTCAACTATTGCTGTAATAATGCTACATTATAAACTACCCCAAAACTCACTGGCTTAAAATAACATTTATCCTTGTTTATATATTTGCAGGACAGCTGAAGTTTTGCCAATCTAGGCTGGACTCAGCTGAGTGGGCTCTGCAGGTTGAGCCAAGGTCTACCATGCATGTCTGTCGTCTTTCTTGTACCAAAAGGCTGCTTTGGACATTTTTTTCTCATGGTTATAGCAGAATTGCAAGAGGGATTCAGGGAGATGGAAAGGATTGGTAACAATGATGCAGTCTACTACTATGAGCTTCAGGGAAACCCAAAAACCTCTAAAATTGTTTACTAAAATATTGTATCATATATGGATATTTTTCTAGAAAAAATGTTCTTAACGTTCATCAGATTCTCAAGGAGGAAATGATATTCCAACCATTTTCATGTGCAAACCACTTACTGTAGGGCCTTCTGTTGTTTGTTCATTCAATAATATAAATATACTCCAGTTAATGATCCAGTATTTATTTGTGTGAGCATTTTATAATTTTTAGAAGATTTCAGGGTTTGTTGCTTTCTACCAGGCTATGTATTTTAAGAGTCCATTTGACTTGGCAGGGCTCTGTCAGCACTTGGTAACCTTTCTGTGCCTGAAACTTATCTGGTACCCACTCCCATAACAGTGGGTTGATAAATCCCTTATGGAAGCAACATAAGAAGAGTGAGGACATTGAATTTAAAGTCCTGCTTTGCCATTTACTACCTGTGTGATCTTTCGCAAGTAAATAAACTTGTATGCACTTCAGTTTCCTTATCTGTAAATTGGGAGTGACAGTTCTTGTATAACAAGGTGATTGTGAGGATTAAATGAAACAATGTGTGTCCAGTACTTGTCACATGTCCCTCCCGTTCCCATGATTACCTATATTGCGCTGATGGTTTTATCCTTGCTCTGTGATGTAAACAGCATCTCCCTATCCTGTGAGATATTAAGGAAGAAATTTGTGAGCCCTGTTCCTTCTTTCTTTTTTGCTCTAGAGAGCAGTTTATTAGCTCTTTCCTTTTATCTTCAGATTGTGAACCCAGGATCAAACTGCATTCACACTTCGCATTCCTCTGAGCTTTCTTCAACCTTTCTCTTCTGGTGTGAGTGTTTTGGAAGTAAAGTAGCTTCTTACTCTCTTTAAGGGGACTACCAAGGTCAAAAGGAAAGTGAACTTTGTCTTCTCAGCTGTCTCTGACCTTTTACATAACAGAGATCAGGGAGGCGAAAAATAATTCTTAGCAAATAAAGTACTTTTGACACAGTAGATCAAGCAATAATGGAACAAGTTTTGAGATGTTGTTTTTCACAAATTACCGCTGTTAACCTCCCAATTACATCAACCAAAATGATTTTCTTTTTTGTTCTTTGAACTCTGACATAGATTGAATGAGCCCTCGTCGAGAGTGAGAAAAAACATTTCTCTAGGTTAGTAGGAATGGGTCTATTTTGAATTCTTTTCCAGCCAGTAAAAATACTGTTAATCTAATAAATTCTATCTAGATCTAAAGAGAAATACTCCAGTAAGTAGGTATTTTATTACCTCTTTAAAATTCTCTCACCTTTAAGCCTAACAGATTATTTATTTAACACTAAATGACATTGCCATTGCAGAATGTTAGTCGTGTAATTTAATGAAAAATAACTTTAGAACATGTTCTCTTTTCCTGTGCATATGTATATATTCTAGAAATATTACTGATGTTATGGGTAAGAGTTTCCAGCTTGGCCAATGTAAATAAATATAAGGCAAAGTTTAAACTTAAACCTTTAATCTGAAATGCTTTTACATTTCATTCATTACATTCCATTGAGAAATGCAATAAATATGTAAAATATAAGGGAGAAAACCAGATTATGAATTGTGGCAAGTCCTTTGGAGGAGATAAGCTGATGATAAAGTATGTATACTACCCAAAAAGACTGAAAGGGCTACTCTTTAAAAGAGTATCTTCAATGTGTTTCCAAATTGATGTGCATTAATTCAGCTAAACTAACAATGGGAAGTTAAATACTGTTCAGCAAGTTTATTGTCTTATTAGAACTACAGCTTCTTTGTGGAGGGGGAATTAAAGGTTCATAGCATTTAATACAACACGCAACACCTTTTCATTCTAATATGGATTTGCTACTAGAGAATCTTTAAAGGGGAGAAAGTAAGCTATTTTAAGTATTCTAATTTAGACAAGGTTAACCCACCGTGGTGGGAAAAAACGCCATTTTCATCAAATTCATTAAGTTATCACTTTTGTATATGTTGATTGGCTGTTCTTCGCTCTCCTCTTCCCAACAATTCTGGTTGCACTCAAAATGAAAAGTTATTTTCTTAAAAACACTTTCTGGCCTGGCATAGTGGCTCACACCTATAATCCCAGCACTTTGGAAGCTCAGGGAGGAACGATCACTTGAGGCCAGGAGTTTGAGACCTGCCTGTGTGATATAGTGTGATCGCCGTTGCTACAAAAAAGGAAAAATTTTGCTGGGTGGGGTGGTTTAATACTGTAATCCCAGCTATTCAGGAAGCTAAGGTGGGAGGATCCCTTGAACCCCTAATAGTTTCAGGCTGCAGTGAGCTATGACTGCTGGTGCCTGGGTAACAAAGTGAGAACCTGTCTCTAAAAAAAGGCTTTCCAAAGAGAATCTCCATTAGCATTTCAATAGAGATTAACTCTGGAGACAGGTAGATATGTAAACACCACAGTAAAATCTCAAGTATGAACTCTGGAGCTGGTTTAGCTGGTTTATAACAGAGGGAAAAGAATAGGTGCCCTCTGTGGTTCTTGGACCCTTTGAAGTCAGTTAAATTATAGCTATTTTTACAGATAATGATAATAAAGTACAGAAAGGATAAGTGGTGTTCTGTTCCAGGTCATACAACTAGTGAGTGTCAAAGCCAGAATTAATACTCAGGCCATTCTGGCTCTAAGTTTTCAACTATGGTTTAGGTTGTTGAGTCCAACGAGAGGAAGAATTTTGGATTAGAAAGGTGCTTAAAACTACCTGCATATCCTCGACTTCTATTCACAAACGTTCTTTTCATATTTGTACACTGTAATACACCAACCAATGGCCATTGCTGACAGTCGTTGGGTAAATTGTTCCCCTCCTGACAGTTTTGCTCTAAATTGAAAAGTGTTCCTCTGAATGTATTTTAAATACTTGAATTTCCTCTCTGTGTGTGATCAGGATTGCAAACTTGCATTTCTAGAACTGGATAAAGTGATGTCTTGGGATTTTTGTTTCTGTTTTGTTCCTATTTTTTAAATAACTCTCCTCACTCTTGCAGTACTCTCCATATCCACCCACACACCGAGTTTAGGAACTTTCTACACAAAGAGAAATAATGGGAATGACTGGGGGTTATGCTATTATATTGATATATTTTCAGATCTTCCTTAAATCATTTTCTTTTCAGTCCTCTTCTTCTAAGACTAAATCATCAGGCTTATTGACCCAGGGAAGGGAAAAAAGGAGAGAAAGACACACTCAAGTAATGTTAGGATGAAAAGGTAATAATAATGACACATAAAATCGAGATCTGAAAAAATCAGAAAAGAATGATATGGAGCACCTAATTTTATGTGAATAAAATTGAAAACTTAAATGGATATATTAATAGAATATATAATTTATCAAAATTATCTCAAGAAAAATTAGAAAACCTTCAGAAACCAGTACTCTTAAGCATATTGAATTGCTAATAAAAATTACCCCCCACCCAACTCCAGGTTTATGTGATCAGATCATCTTACTGGCAAATTTTATGTATCTTTCAAGGATTAAATGATCCAAGTTACATTAACAGTTTCAGAAAAGGGAAAAAATGAAAAACCTACTTTAAGACTAGTATAACCTTAATCATATTATAAAACCAGGAAAAAAGAGAGTCAGAAAAGTATAGGCCAACCTTATTTATCAACATAGGTGAAAATATCTGAATCAAGAACAATTAGACAATTATTGTCCAGGTCTAAACTCCAAGAATCATATTCATTTCTTCTTTTTCCCCTCATACCCCTCATCTAATGAATCAGTTGGCAAATCCTGTTGACTGTCTCTTAAATATATCTCAAATGTGTTCAATTTTCTCTGCCTGCACTACCATCATAGCCCAAGCCACCAATTTCTCTCAATGCAGCGACCTCTTTACTCATCTTTCTGCTTTTGTTTTCACCACAATATATTGTCCTTTCAGAATGTAGGTCAGATCATGACATTCCTAGATGAAAACTGCCTAACTACTTGCCATGATGTATAGAATAAAATCCAAACCTGTCACCGTAGTCTATAAGTCCCTGCACCACCTGGCATCACTGTTCATCCCCATTTCTTACTACTCTCCTTTTGGCTGACTCCACTGTAGACATAGTGACCTGCTTTCTAATATTTGAAGAGACCAAGCTTTTTTCCACCTAAGAGCTTGTGCATTTTCTTTTCCCTTTGCCTGCAATACCCTTCCTCCAACTGTTTGCACAGTAATCTCCTGTGATCATTCAGGCCTCTGTTCAAGTATCACCACCTCAGAAAGGCCTTCCCTAATCTCTCTCTCTGTTCCTTCACTTTTCCTCCTTCTATTCTGTATGCCCTTAAATTTATTCATGTTTCTTCATAATGCTTTTATCAGTATACCAAAATGATAATTTTCAAATATTATAGAAATGCATTGTCTTTCTCGTTTATTAGAATGTAAGTTACAGGAGGGCAAGGATTTTTTGGTGTTCTTTGCTGTATTGCTAACACCTAGAAGAGGGCCTGGGATGCACTAAATATATATTGAAGGAACAAATCTCATCCAGCCCTCTTCCTGTCATGGATGAGAAAACTGAAGCCCAGCGAAGGGAATATGACTTGCTCAAAGTTACATGCCCGCCTGGGAGTGAAACCCTTTCTCTTGAGTTACAGGCCGATGTTTTTTCTGCTATACCACATGTCTCTATCTGCCTCTAGTCCCATAAGTCTAGTTTCCAAAAAAAAAAGAAAAAAAAAATCCTGTCCTCTCCCTGGTGTACTAGTATAAGTACTAATTTATGGGGATGTTTATGAAGCATGGTGCAGGCAAATCAATATCATAATGAGAGTTAGATACGGATACTGTTTTATTTTGTGACTTTACAGTAGTGGCTATGTTTTGTCTCAGGGATGCTTTCCTTTTAGAGGTAGGAAAAATACTTATTTTTTTATGTTTGTATCTATTAGCAAATATGGTTAAGTGTGATAAGGCCAAGCATGCTGAGCTGATGACATTAACTTATCCCAAATAAGTCTTGCATGAGACAACTGGTTCAGATTAAAGTCTCATTTTTCACCATCGTGCAAAATAATTTTACAGTAAAACAAAAACAAAACAGAGGAGGTCACAAAGCAAGGGTGTGTGTGTGCATACATGCATATGTGGTACAATTTTAGTAAGTGTAATATGCAAGGACCATGTCCCTGTGACTGTGCTAGTGGAGCCACAAAAGAAGTGTAGGGATTATCTGATTGTCAAGGATCTTATAAAATATACTCTTGAAAGAACTAGAAAATTGTTCATACACATTATACAAGCAAGGCGGCATTGTGAGAGTGAGACTGTATCTACTAAGGCCAATGACATTCAGAGTAAGAGAAAAATCTCTATGAGGTAGAGTTAATCTGAACAAGCAACACAGAGCCTATGCAATAGAAAACTATGGGTGCCCTTTCTGCTTTTTGTGGCAAGACTCACAGTGTATTGATATATCATTAAAAATAGTTTATTTTGTTTGCATTCAGGCTGAAAGGCATCGACCACAGGAGACAGAGTTTTCTAAAGCTTTAAAACAATTCTTGAAAGATAATAAGGTCTGCTAGTCACTTTTGATTTTCTAAGCAGAAGCACAGTGCTCAAGTACCCTTTGTCTCCTTTCAGAAGTGGGAGTAGGGATGTTATCCTGCCACCGTGGAGTATTTCACAGGGTTTCATCAAAGTTTCTCAACATCAGTTTCTTCATGGCATATCACTTCAGGCTCTTGAACAAACTGGAAGGGATATGTTGTTTTATTTGCTCTGGGTATCTTCTGTCTCTGGATTGTCTGTTTCCTGTCAGCTGTCACTGGAGAGAGGCTGATTAAGTGCATTTGATTTGTGGACAGCATTTTAAGCAACAGTAAGGGATTCTTGCCAAACACACATAGCCCTTTCAGGCCTAATCCTACAAACCCGATTAAAGGTAATGGACACTCTGTTTGATGAGGGCAGTTCAGCTAACCTGGCAGTCTCTGATGATGGTTAGAGAGGTTATTCCGAA
The DNA here is from genome assembly GCA_963575035.1 of Avahi laniger. Taxonomy (NCBI): domain Eukaryota; kingdom Metazoa; phylum Chordata; class Mammalia; order Primates; family Indriidae; genus Avahi; species Avahi laniger. Next base: position 1,521 of record CAUYSK010088530.1, on the reverse strand, counting down.
TTTTGCAAATTCCATCCATGTCTGCATGTCTGCCTTTATCAGACGCAAAGGAGAGCCTTCTATTTGCAATATGCAAAACACTCACCACGTTTCTTCTTTAAAAATGTATTAGGGAAGAAATTATGTACCACAATATCAGGTTTGTTGTAATAAGAACTACAGGGACTTTAAAAATAGATTTTGGCTGCTGGGATTAGAAATTTGGTTCCGAGTGATAAATTCTTTGCATTTATTTATTTCAGAGCATTTCCTTAAACTGTGTGTACAGGTAAATGAAAAATATTATCAAATTTATCTTAAAATGGGACATAAGTGCCAGAGTAATGTTTCTCAAAATAGGGACTGACTGCAATAGACTCTGGCTGGCTTGCTGGTTAAGAATGCAGATCCCGGCCGGGCGTGGTGGCTCATGCCTGTAATCCTAGCACTCTTGGAGGCCGAGGCAGGTGGATCGCTCAAGGTCAAGAGTTCGAGACCAGCCTGAGCAAGAGCGAGACCCCGTCTCTACCAAAAAATAGAAAGAAATGATCTGGACAACTAAAAATATATATATAGAAAAAATTAGCCGGACATGGTGGCGCATGCCTGTAGTCCCAGCTACTTGGGAGGCTGAGGAAGAAGGATCCCTTAAGCCCAGGAGTCTGAGGTTGCTGTGAGCTAGGCTGATGCCACGGCACTCACTCTAGCCAGGGTAACAGAGCAAGACTCTGTATCAAAAAAAAAAAAAAAAAAAAAAAAGAATGCAGATACCTAGGCCCCACCCATGACTGCTAAATCATACTCTGAAGTTAAGGGCTCTGGAGCTTCATTTAAAACAAACAAACAGAACAGACCCAGTGTCTCTGATACACTTTAAAGTTTGAAAACATTGGCAATTGACATTGTGGTATAATTACTTAGAAGAGGTGCAAGGTTGATTAGGAACAGTTAAGCAGAAGGATAGAGTGGGTCGGCATTTTTGATCAAATTTCTGACACCTTTTTATCTCAATTGCAAACCAGTGTTGTTTCTAAGAAAGAAAATACTAAGTGTCCAATAAAAGAGGAGTAGAAACATTGTGGCATATCCACACGATACTATACAGCCATTTAAAATGACTTTTTATAGTCATATATAAGTGCATGTGAAAGATATTCCTTATATATTGTTCATTGAGAAAAGCAAGTCACGAAACATTTATGTTGTGATTGCCTTGAAAAATACTATATAGTTATAGGCGAGGAAAAATATCTAAATGGACATATACAAAGGGATTAATGGTATAAGATTACAGGTAATTTTATAGTCTTTTTGCTTATCTGTATTTACTCACTCTTTGATAACAAACATTTAACTACACAAATAACATGCACCTCTTGTGATACAATATACTTTTTAACATCTTTTTTTTTTTTTTTTTTGAGACAGAGTCTCACTCTCTTGCCTGGAGCGAGTGCCGTGGCGTCAGCCTAGCTCACAGCAACCTCAAACTCCTGGGCTCAGGCAATCCTACTGTCTCAGCCTCCCAAGTAGCTGGGACTA
>CAUYSK010088529.1:0-10949 GCA_963575035.1 Avahi laniger | reverse complement strand
TAGTCCCAGCTACTTGGGAGGCTGAGGCAGTAGGATCGCTTGAGCCCAGGAGTTTGAGGTTGCTGTGAGCTAGGCTGACGCCACGGCACTCGCCCCGGGCAAGAAAGTGAGACTCTGTCTCAAAAAAAAAAAAAAAAAAATTTGAAAAATTAGCCAGGCTTGGTGGCACACACTTGCAGTCTTAGCTACTCATGAGGCTGAAGTGGGAGCCCAGGCGTTCAAGGTCACAGAGAGCTATGATCATACCACTGCAGTCCAGCCTGGGAGACACAGCAAGACCTTGAGGAATAAAGGAAAGGAAGGAAGGAAGGAAGAAAGGAAGAAAGAAAGGAAGGAAGGAAGGAAGGAAGGAAGGAAAGAGAAAAGGAAGGAAGGAAACAAGGAAAGAAAGAAGAAGGAAGGAAGGAAGAGAAAAAAGAAAGAAAGAGAAAAGAAGGAAAGAAAGAGAGAAAGAAAGAAAAAAAGAAGAACTCAAGCAAAAAGAGACCATTTTTTAAAATCTCTCCTTTGAAAGCTTTAAAATGCTTTCCTAAACAACTCATGGTTTAGAGAGGAAAGTACAATATAAATTATAAAGTATTTAGAACTGAATGACAATAAAATACTGTATATCTAAAACTTGTGGGCTATAGCTAAAGCAGTATTGAAAGAAAAAGATTGAAAATTTGCTAAGTGTTATTTCAAGACACAAGTAACAGAATAAAATAATAAATCTAGAAAGAGAGGATAGAAAATAATAAAGATAAGTGCAGAAATTAATAAAAGAAAAAATAAAATAAAATGCTGGTTCTTTAAAAAAAAGCTAATAAAGAAGAATAATCTCCAGATAAAAGTAGAAAATGAAGATAAAAGATGGAAGACACAAACAATATTAGGAATGAAAAAAAGATGTAACTGCATATATAGGGCCAATTCATTTAATCATAAAAGAATTCAGTAACATCTTCATACTAACATATGTGACAATTTAAATTTTAAAATATGTATTTTTAAAAAATACATATTACAAAAAGTGACTCAAGAAAATATACAAAATTATTTCCCATCAGCAGACACCAAGCACAGGAAGTTTTACAGAAGAATGTTACCAAATCTCCAAGGAATCTCTATCTTATACAAGCTGTTCCAGAGAATAGAAAAAGACTTGACCCAGAGAATACATTGTACCAGTTCTGGGTTACCTAGCTATCCCCAAACTTCTTGTGGCTTGAGACAAATAATATTCTATGTAACAGCCACATCGAAGTTTTTGACTACTTACAGCTGAAAATATTCCTGATTATGAATTTTATCAGAAATGAGAAACTGCAAGAAAAAAGAAACAAAATTGGGATATTAGCTAAGAGGAAGTAGACCGGAAGATACCAAGGGATCAATCATTTAAAACTGAAAAGCTGGCAAAATTTGATATGTGGTGATGAAATATTTGAAAAGATTGTCACTTGCCATACCTTGGAATATATACCACATGGTTACCAGGGCTTTTTTTTTTTTTTTTTTTTTGACACAGAGTCTCACTGTGTTGCCCGGACTAGAGTGCCAGGGCTTTTGACTGTCAGTGAATAGTAAGGAAATTTCAAAATTTTGGCACATGCAGCATTTTGAAAATAAAAGTTAATATTTGAGTTTCTATTATATGCTCCCATTACTATATACCAGGCATTGTTCTGGAAACTTGAGATACAGTGGTGAATAAAACTGAAAAATGTCCCCTGACGTTTTGGGCTGGATGATTTAAAAAAAATTTTTTTTAATTCCCTGCTCTCATGGAGTTGCTATGCTAGTGAGGAAAACAAATAATAAACAGATAAATATATAATCTGTAATTTAAGAAGTGCTATGGGGGAAAAAAAATAAGCAGAAAAAGAGATATAGGGAGTTTCCAAGATGGGGGCTGCTATTTTATATGAGGAGTCAGAACTCCTGATAATTTGCCAGGGAAACAGATACTTGAAGGCTGGGAGGGAGGGAGCCAGAAGGTGACATGCACAGCACTGGCTGAACAGTGGGAACAGCAGGAGTGCCCTGGTGGTGTCCATGGAAGAATAAGGACACAAAAGGGAGGATAATAAAAAGTGATGCAGGGGTTGTGTGACGGGGGAGGGGAATGAGATCTCAAAAGGCCAAAAGTCTTTTGGGCCAAAAGACTTTGCCTTTTCCTCCAAGTGTGCTGGGAAGCTGTATTTCTCGCCACTTCCACTGAAGGTCTCCCAAAGAAGAGCGACTTGAGATTCATGCCAGCCTGCATGCAAGCAGAGAGGGAAGAGAATGTGGAGAACTGCAGGATTAAGAAGGTCTCTCTCTGCAGGCCTGGCCTGGGGAGACTGAAAAAGTCTGATGCTCCAGCACGTCCCCCCGAGATCCCAGCCAGTGGAGCTGTGAAGCAGCAGACCTGGTAGCACAGACACCCAGGAGCCCAGAACTTTATCCAGTACCTTCACTTTAAGAATCTTTGCCAGGCGAAGAAGCAATGCCAATGGAAGAAATCGGATTAAGGGTGTTGTCATCCTGACTATTGCTGAGAATGCCTCAAGGCAGTGGCCATTGAATTCTGGGAGTGGGGGACTGGCAGAGTAGTGCTAAAGCCTGAATAAGAGCCAAAAATTCTCAAGCTCCAAGACTATCTAGAAAAAATCTTGGCCATGGCTACTTGCACGTAAAATTAACTGGAAAGAGATAATCCAAAAATCTAAGTTTAAGAGAGAACTGTATTGATTAAAAGACAAAAAACAAAACAAACAAAAACCAAAAGCTGATAACAGCCTGTGGCTATTGAACCCTAAAGAAATCTCTGGGCCCCCAAATAGTACCAGCCAGTGGAGAAGGACATAATCCCCAAAGTGAGTGAGGGATAATGGGCACTGAGAGACTGGTGCTGCCAGATTGACTAGTCAAGGAACTTATTTCACCACCAGGGCAGAGAGTGCCTGTTCCTGTCCAGTAGGATTTAGTCATTGCCCAGTAGAATTTGCTAATTTGTCAAGATTGGTAACTGCTATAATTTCCCATTCTCCCCTTTGACAGAGAAGTTTTTATTGCAGTTGTCCTGGTCTTCTCCACCATTGTGTATTAGGTGTCCCAGGGGTTAGCAATTTGTCTTTAAGCTTATGGGTTGCAGGACTACAAGAAGGCAAGTTCATATCTGATGGAGAAGATGACACTCCACCTAGAGATCCCAGATGTTAAGCTGGACATGGTCCACGGATGAGAATTTTTGGCTGTCTCCCTAAGGGAAGAAGAGTGTGCAGAAAGATGTGAAATAGCAATTGGAGGTGGTCTGACTCAGTCTCGATCTTTAACTCCTTTATCTCTTGCCTGCTCAACTATAGAGGCCGTAAAGCTATTTCTAGTGTTAAACATAAAATAAAACTTTAGATAAAATGAATTTAACAGAGTTTGAGCAAAGAACAATTCATGAATTAGGCATAACTCAAAATTGGAAGAGGTTCAGAGAGTGCTACTCCAGTATTGTGAGCAGTGAGCTTTTATAGTCTGAACACAGAAATAAAGAAATTACTTGATTGGCTACAGCTAGGAGATGACCTTATCTGAGTATGGTCCAATGGGAGGTCCTTCGTTATATAAGCAATTGGCTGGTTGGCTGATTGCGACTGGCTAAGGCTTAGGGTTTTTTGTTTGTTTTTAGAGGCAAGGTTTTACTATGTTGCCCAGACTGAACTTAAAGCAGTCCTTCTGCCTCAGCCTCCTAAGTAGCTGGGTCTACAGGTGCATGCCATCACAGCGGGCTAGTTTTTTGTTTGTTAGTTTCGTTTTTTAAGTCCAGCAGGATTTGCTAATTTGTCAAGATTGGTAACTGCTATCAACAAAGGGCTAAATAGATAAACAGTGCCATACTCATTACAAATTAAATGTATTTACATTCAATTAAAGTAATAAGTATATTATGATATTTATATAAAATTTTAACACAAAGTCAATCTGTACCTTGTTTATGGATATTTATATACATTAAATGCAAGTGTTGAAAATTCATGGGAATAATAAATGTGAAATTCAGGATAGTAGTTACCTCTGGAGAAGGAGGGAGGGTAATGACATAGAGGCTTCAACTATGTGTTTTATTTTTTTTAAAAAAATGTAAATTTGAAGCAAATAGGTAAAATGTTAACAGTTGATAAATGTTGGTCATAGGTGACCTGGTGACTTATTATTCTATTTTTCTCTATTATGGTAATATTTCACAATTTAAAAAGAAAAAGAAAAGAAAAGAAAAAAGATTCAAGGCAAATACTAGTACTGGAGCAAAAGTATCCTCAAAAATAAAAATAAACACAGAGAGGTTATCAGGTGGAACAAAACATTCTGATTAGGAAAATGACAATCATAGGCTTCAAATGCTTTTAAGTGCTACAAACCACTGTCTGCCTTCCAATTAATTAACCCAGTCTCTTTCTGTAATTTGCTACATCAGAGAAAAGAATAAAGGCTTTTTGATGCTAAACTTATATGAGCCTCAGAATATTGGAGGCGTGAACATGCCAGGAGAAGTTTTTAGATGCACTTCTGTGTTCAACAAACTTGATAATAACTAACATTTATTTTACACTTACTATGTTCCAGGCATTATGCTAAGAACTTTGTATGGACAATCTTATTCCACCTTCGCAATAACCCCATGTAGTAGGTAGTATTATTATCCCTATTTTACAAATGAGGAAACCAAGGCTAGTCACAGCTGGAGAGTGGTGGATCTGTGATGCAACCTGAGCAGTTGGCCTCCAGAGACCTCATTTTTAACCACCTTGCAATGTGCCAGGCACAATCAGGTGCTGAGGGTCCAACACTTTACAGAGTTGCACACAAAAAACGGTATCAACTTGTCCAATTCTATTTCACAGAGTCCTGCCTGTTCAATGGAATACATGAAGTTTTTAAAATTCCTCCCCTCCCCACCTTTTTTAGTCTTATCATGGACTCGGGGATCTAAGATACTTTTAAAAAACATCATGTTTAAAGATAGTGTGAAATTAGAACAGAATCAAAAGCCTAGACCATAACATGAAAGCATTAATAATATTTGGAAAGATCAAATGTATATCTTTTAAAAAACAAACCAAACAAACAAAACTCTGCTTTTTGAATGACTCTTAAAAAAATGAAAAGGCCAGAGTAGGAGAAGATATTTTCAACATATATAACAATGAGCTTGTATCCAAAATAAAGTACTCCTACAAATCAGTAAGGGACAGACAACACAAAAGAAACATGGGCAAAAGACTTGAACAAGCACTTCACAAAAAAGAATATCGGAATGGCTGATAAGCAAATGAAAAGGTGCTCTCAGTCTCATTACTGAAAAGTTAAAAGTTAAAAGAAAAGTTAAAAACATCATGATAATGATTAAAATTTTTAACTCTTGGCAAGGTTATAGAACATCAACTAAAAACTTTCCTACATTGGCAGTGCCATTATAAATTGGTAAAGAATTTTAGAAAACCACTTGGTGTTATTTATACCGAGTTGAAACAAACCCAATCTTATGACCCCAAAATTAACACTCCTAGGTATCTACCCAAGAGAAATGTGTTCACTGGCACAAGAATGTTAACTATAGCACCCAATAGCCAAAAACTGGAAACAATCCCAAAGACTATTATCAGCAGAATAAATTTTTTGTTCAGAACAGATCGCTTGTATTATATTCATATAATGGACTATTCTGCAGCAATGAAAATGAACTATAGGTACATGTAAGAATAAGGATGAATTTCACAAATGATATTGAGCAAAAGCCAGATGCAAAAAAATACATACTCTGGTCTATTGACATAATGTGATAGACAGATAGATATAAGATAGATAGATAAATGGATAGGCCAGTCCACAGGGTTAGAAGTCAGGAATGGTGTGACTTTTTGAAGGGAAGAGGGACATGTAGGAGGTTTTAGGGGAGTTTCTTCTCCTCTGTCTAGGTTTTATTTTTGTCTGAGAGCTATTTGCCAGCAGAGAGAAGGGATATCATATTGAAATAATATTGAATCAGCCAATCCACAAATATGTTATATTCTTCATTCATTTAGATCATCTTTAATCTCTCTCAGCAATGTTTTGTAATTTTTGGTGTAGAGATTCTGCATATATTTTGCTTAATTCATTTCTAAGTGTTTTATGCTTTCTACTGTTATTATAAATTAAGTGGTTTTTAAAAATTTCAGTTGTTTGCTGCAGTATGTAAGTATATAGCTGATTTATATATATGACCTTATATTCAAGGACCTTAATAAATTCATTTAGTAGTTCTAGTGGTTGCTTTGTGGAGTCCATAGGATTTTTCTCACATTCAATTATATGATCTGCAAATACAGACATAGACCCACACTTTATATACCATCAATATTTCAATCTCTCCTAATGTTATATCTCTAGTGTGGCCTCTTCTCGGGGCTGCTGATTTGTATACATACCAAATTTTTGACATTTTCCCTAGGCATTTTTATTTTGGATTTTTAAGATAAAATTTACTTAACATAATATTCACCATTTTAACCATTTCAAAGTGTACAATTGGGTAATTTTTAGCATATTCACAAAGTTAAGCAACCATCATATCTAACTCTAGAGCATTTTCATCACCCCAAAAAAACTCTCTGTACCTATTCCCTCCTGCCATCACCTCTAGCAACCACTAATCTATTTTCTGTCTCTATGTATTTGCCTATTCTGGACATTTCATATAAATGGAATCATAAAATATGTAGCCTTTTCTGTTTGACTTTTTTCATTTAGCATAACGTTTTCTAGGTTCATCCATGTTGTAGAATATATCAGTACTTCATTCCTTTTTATGGCTGAATAATATTCCATTATGTGAATATATCACATTCATTAACTGATAGACATTTAAGATTTTTTTTTTGCTTTTATCAATAATACTGCTACCAATATTTATGTACAAGCTTTTGTGTGAGCATGTTTTCAGTTCTCTCAGGTATACTTAGGAGTGGAATTTATGGGTCATATGGTAACTACATATTTAACCTTTTAAAGAATGGCCAAATTGTTTTCCACATTGGCTACACCGTCTTACATCACCACCAGCAAGATATGAGGGCTGCATTTTCTCCACATCCTTGCCAACACTTGTTATTTTCTGGGTTTTGTTTTTGTTTTAATTGTAGCCATTCTAGTGCATGTGATTTGGTATGCCATTGCTGTTTTATTTATGCTGGTGCAAAAGTAATTGAGGTTTTAGCATTGTTGAAATTTGCCCTTTGTTATTGGAATACATTCTTAAATAAATGTGGTTATGTTATATATCATTTTAATGCAGATTTCTCACTTTATGCTTTTTTGGTAATGACTTATTACTTGCTGTTTATTTTATATGTATTTTAGACTATGGACATGATGTTAGACAAAAAGCAATTCAAGTGATTTTCTTATTCAAGTTCAAAATGGGTCGTAAAGCAGCAGAGACAACTCACAACATCAACAACACATTTTGCCCAGGAACTGCTAACAAACATACATGTGATCGTGGTTCAAGAAGTTTTGCAAAGGAAAGAAGAGCCTTGAAGATGAGGAACGCAGTGGCCGCCCATCGGAAGTTGACAACGACCAACTGAGAGCAATCATTGAAACTGATTCTCTTACAACTACACAAGAAGTTGCCATAGAACTCAATGTCAACTATCCTAAAGTCGTTCAGCATTTGAAGAAAATTGGACAGGTGAAAAAGCTCAGTAAGTGGGTGCCTCATGAGCTGACTGAAAATCAAAAAAATAATCATTTTGAAGTGTGATCTTCTCTTCAACAACTAGAAACCATTTCTTGATTGGATTGTGACATGCGACAAAAAGTGGATTTTATAGGACAACCTGTGAAGACCAGCTCAGTGGTTGGACCAAGAAGAAGCTCCAAAGCACTTCCAAAGCCAAACTTGCACCAAAAAAAGGTCATGGTTTCTGTTTGGTGGTCTACTACTGGTCAAATCCACTACAGCTTTCTGTATCCAGGCAAAACCATTAAATCTGAGAAGTATGCTCAGCAAATCAATGAGATGCACCGAAAACTACAACGCCTGCAGCCAGCATTGGTTGATAGAAAGGGCCCAATTCCTCTGCACGACAAAGCCTGACCACATGTCACACAACCAACGCTTCAAAAGTTGAATGAATTGGGCTATGAAGTTTTGCCTCATCCACCATATTCACCTCATCTCTCGCCAACTGACTACCACTTCTTCAAGCATCTCAACGTTTGTAGGGAAAACACTTCCACAACCAGCAGGATGCAGAAAACACTTTCCAAGAGTTCATCAATCCCGAAGCACAGATTTTTACGCTACAGGAATAAACAAACTTATTTCTCATTGGCAAAAATGTGTTGATTGTAATGGTTCCTATTTTGATTAATAAAGATGTGTCTGAGCCTAGTTATTAATATAATGATTTAAAATGCATGGTCTGAAACTGCAATTACTTTTGCACCAACCTAATAATTTGTATTTTTCCTAATGGTTAATAATGTTAAGCATCTTTTAATGTGTTTATTGGGCACATGTTTATCATCTCTGGAGAAATACTTATTTAAATTCTTTGCCCACTTTTCAATTGTTCACTTTTTATTGTTGAGTTGTAAGAGTTATTTATGTATTCTGTATACCAGACTCTTATGAGCTATATGATATGCAAATATTTTCTCCCATTTGCTGAGTTAGTTGTCTTTTCATTTTCTTAGTAGTGTCCTTTGATGCACAAATGTTTTTAATTTTGATGAAGTCTAATTGTCTATTTTTTTCTTTGGTTGCTTGTGCTTTTGTGTCATATTTAAAAAACCATTGCCTAATCCAGGGTCATGAAGATTTATACCTTTGTTTCCTCCTGAGAGATTTGTAGTTTTCACTCTTACATTTATATTTTTATATATTTTGAGTTAATTATTGAATATGGTGTGAAGTAAGGGTCCAAATTCATTCTTTTACATGTGGATATCCAGCTGTCCCAGCACCATTTGTTGAAAATACTATTCTTTTCCTATTGAATGATCTTAACACATTTGTCCAAAATCAATTGACCATAGATGCATGGGTTTTCCCTAGTCTTTTAATAGATCAAGTGTTAAAAAAAGGAACTTCTGATTTGCCCCTCTATAATAGATATATATAGATCTGGCTCATTAGATATACACAAATCATAAAGCTCACACACATTTTAGCACAGCAAGGAAGTTAGAAAATATATGAATAAAATACACCAGAAAATGAGACGGAAGATGAGCTTGGAAAGAAAGGGAGGTCTGGTTCACATAAGGCTATTTATTTATTTATTTTGAGAGAGTGTCTCACTCTGTCACATGGGCTGGAGTGCAGTGGTGTCATTATAGATCCAAGCAACCTCAAACTCCTGGGCTCAAGTGATCTTCCTGCCTCAGCCTCCTGAGTAGCTGGGTCCAAAGGTGTGTGCTACCATGCCCACTAATTTTTTCATTTTTTGTAAAGACAGGGTCTCACTATGTTGTTTGATCTGCTCTTGACATATAGGGCCTTTTAGTCCAGGGTGTGCAGTTTGGGTTTTATTCTAAATGCATTGGAAAGCCATTGGATAGGTTGAGCACAAAAGTGAAATAAAATGATTTATATTTTTTAGAAGAACATCTGGCTGTCAGGTGAATTCTGGAGCATGAAGTGACAATAGTGAAAATAAGGAGACCATTAGGACGTTATTGTAGCATTTAGGTAAGAGATGATGATCATTTAGACAAAGATGGTAGTGATGGGGGAAGAAACAGAAAGACTTAGAATATGTTTTGGGGTTGAATATCTGGAGGTAAAGATAATGGTTGTGGTGCCATAGAGAGGGAAAAAGAGGACTCAAGGGTGATTTCAAAGTTTATAGCTTGACTGGGTGGATGATTGCTCAATTACCTCCCTCCATTTGCTGAGATGTGTAAAACTAAGAGAGGAAAGGAACCAGTCTGGGGTGTTGGGTAAGCTGGGAATTCATGTAGAGGACAGGCCTAGAACCTGAATACCACAAGAGCAGTCATGACAGGGTAATTAAGTTGAATGCGTTCAGATGTGTCTTGTATGTTGATAAACATCATAGGTGACTCTCACACTGAGAAGATAAATAAAAAGTGACTTCAAAGATGTGATAAAGAATTCTGAGATTCCTACCTGTTACTAGAGCAGAAGGGAAAAAAAGGAATTCTGAGAATGAAAGGTGAAAAGGAGGTGGGGAAAGGGGAGAGGAAGGGGCTGAAGAGCAAGGAGGATGTGTTGAAGGTAGTGGAGGTGGAGGTGGTCTGGGTATTTTATATACGTAGAAAGAATTATATACTTTTCTCAATTCTGTATTAGGGATACTAGAAAAGCCCACTGCTGCATTGTATAGTCAAGCTAGTCTTTAGGAACAAATTATATATTTTGAACATGAATGAACACTAAACTGGAACCATTAACCCACTGAAACTCATACCTAAGAAACATTACAGGTATTCTTTTGCCCGGGCTAGAGTGAGTGCCGTGGTGTCAGCCGACCTCACAGCAACCTCAAACTCCAGAGCTCAAGCGATCCTCCTGCCTCAGCCTCCTGAGTAGCTGGGACTACAGGCATGCGCCGCCATGCCCGGCTAATTTTTTCTATATATTTTTAGTTGTCCAATTAATTTCTTTCTATTTTTAGTAGAGACAGGGTCTCGCTCTTGCTCAGGTTGGTTCGAACTCCTGAGCTCGAACAATCCGCCCGCCTCGGCCTCCCAGAGAGCTAGGATTACAGGCGTGAGCCACCGCGCCCGGCCTTACTGAATGTTTTTGATGATAACGCCGGTGACAGAAAAGCAAGGAAGGTATCAACTCGATTAGTTTCACTAAAATGTATTTATAAAATGGGTAGTTAAACATTTATTAAGTACCTACTGCGTGCTGGGACTAGGATTAGAACAATGAACAAGTCGTCGGTCCTGCCCTCAAGGGAGGAGGCTCGGAG